>JAUZNJ010033644.1:0-13065 GCA_034780135.1 Jordanella pulchra | reverse complement strand
CCCCCCCCCCCCCCCCCCCCCCCCCCCCCCCCCCCCCCCCCCCCCCCCCCCCCCCCCCCCCCCCCCCCCCCCCCAGATGCTGTCCTTTCTGCAGGATGATCATTTAGCAAGAAGTAATTTCCAAAGCAAATGCAGAAGTTAATTGTAAACAATAAGCAACACAGCAATAAATAAATAAATAAAAATAAGGTGAGTCATTTTCTTGTGAGAATGAAATGGGGTTCTGTTCTGTAGACTTGTCTGCAAGACACAGGTGAACCAACATCTAGGTCAGAGAAGGAGTGAGAGAGGGTGGGGGCCTGGAGGAAGGTAACATTAAACAAAGAAGGAAATACTGTAAAATACAGATATCAACTTTAGGAGAAATAAGTTTGTTAGTGATTAATGGTAATTTTTAAGCTTTTTTATACATTTATAATCCCTTCCTTATTTCTTTGTTCCTAAAAAATTGTGTGTTTGTGTTTTCCCTCCCTGCTCCTGCTCTCCTCACCCCTTCCCACTCACTGCATGTGCCCTCTCCTCCTTTGCCAGTCAGGGGAGACATGAGTGTGTCCTGGGAATCAGCAGACGGCAACAAGCCCAGTTTCTGTCACTATGGAAACTGGGCCGGCTTAAAGCTAGCTGTCACAGTGAAATGCAAGTCTTTACCTGTGACAAGTGCATGATTGTGTGTGCGTGGATTTGGAATTGAAAATGGTGGCATGAAAAAGAAACTCAATGACCTATGACTTTAGGTCGTGTGTGTCGAGACTGTTTTTTGATACCTTTTGGGGTCTTTTTGCAGCAGCTACATTTTGGGGACTAACAGGTACTTGAGGTACCAGTCAACAGGTCTCAAAGCTTTTTTAAGAAGAAATCCCCAAAGGTATTTTCTTTCAAATCACATCAACTACTAGATGTTTATTGGAACACGGTTGGATAAATACATGGCAAAACTGGAATAAAACCTCTTAGGACGAATGCTGGGATTGAGGTTCATCTTCAAGAGAACAATGGTTAACTCAAAGACAAAGGTACAGTGTCATCGTACGATCTAAGTATATTTGTGTTAGAATGGCCCAGTCAAAGCCCAGGCCTTCGTCCAATAGGGAACTTGTGGAAAACAAAGGAAAGTGTTTTTTACAGATATCTTTTAAAAAATATAATCAGACTTAGCCAGACTTTTATTGCAAAGAAGAATGGGCAAGAATGTCAGGCTCTAGGCATGCACAGCTGGTGGAGATATAACATACAGAAAAAGAAAAGAAAAAGAGTAAAAGAAAAGAAAAACTTATAGTTCCAGTTCACAGTAATGTGCTAATTTGTTTTGGTCTACCTTATAGCATTAAATTCTTAAAGGGCTCCATGACGAGTTAAACATATCGGCCTAAATATTTTGTAATTTTCCTATATAATAAAAATTGTGGTTTGTGATACGTAAAAACTTTAAAACTTTAAAAATGATATATTCCTTGTTATATTTTTTACTCATGGAGGTCACCATTTTTTAACCTGCTCAATGCATGCTGGGTTGATGAGGTTCTACTGGAACCTAAGGAGCAAACACAGGAAGGCTAACATTACCATAGTTGTTTTTCATCTTGTGGCTGGTGTAGGTGTAGACCGTTCCACACCATTAGCAGAAGCTAACATGAATAAAGATAACTTTAAAATGACAGTAGAGCATCTTTCAGTCACTGTGACACATCATTCAAATATTAGTGAAAAAGTTTTTTGATCCCAATGCTCAAATAGTCTCAGTTAGAAACTAGAGCTCTCGGTAGCATGGCTCTCCATCTGAGTTAGCATCTTCTAGCAGCAGGCGCAGAAACAGCAGCTTCTTTCTCCCCTCTTCCTCACTTTATTACTTCTTGTTATTTCTACATTATCAATTTCAAAGCTCTCCTATTAAAACTGAAAAGGTTAAAATTAACTCATTGGTGTTTTGGCTTATCGTAGCTAGCACTTCAGGACCTAGCTAGCTTAATTTACATGCCGACATCTGTGTAACATTATTCATTCACTTTCATAAAAGAAATAAACAAATGAAATTATTTTTACTATATTATATTTACATAAAAATAATTATTTTTTTAAGTAAAGTATAGTTACAGCTAATTATGAATCTCTATAAAACTATACTAAGGTTTGTGGTTGTGATGAGGAGAATTTGGTAAAATTTGAAAGCTAACATTTTTTATTCATTAATACAAAAACGTTTTGGTCATTAAACCTGCCTATTTTTTCTTCAGCCTGTTCATATAACCAGCTGACACAAACATTAATCTCTGTCTGTTAAACTGGAAATGTAAATGTTTAAAACTAATCACTGTATAGACTTTCCATTTTCTGAAGCTAGGTTACCCAACTCTGTTTATATATAATTTTGTCATCGAGTGCAGACTTTGCTATCTGAATTCTTTCTAACACTCACTGCGTATGATCCAAATCTCAAAGGGAAAACATAAAGGTAAAAATTAGAAGTCTTAAAGGCTTTCAAATTTCACAGGAGATTGAGTCTGTCTCATCAAAAGCATGATTAACTTCTTATCCTGTCAGCTAATTGAAATTGGCTCCTTCCCTCTTGCCTTTCTGAACAAGGTGGTTGAACTCAATCAGAATAGTTAGATCCTTCTGAATGAACAACAGTTATCCACTCAGCTATAACCCTTAAGCCTTCTTTCACACACACTGAGTTTAGTTTTTTGTTTGGTGCTCTTAAAGCAGCCTAACAGCCATTTTCCAACTGGTTTATAACCAGACTATAGATGCTTACCTGCCATCCAGAGGTTCTTTTTAGAAATCCTATTGTCATGTAATTACATCTAAGTGTTTAACACCTTTAGTCACTCATTTGAGAATGGGAAACCTGTTTATTGCATAACTTTGTTACACGCAAAGTGAAAAGTGTCACTCCTTTATTTTTGATGATTATGGGTAATAAAATGGGATTACAGGTAATAAAAAACACAAAATTCTAAAATTCTTAGAAAATCATAACATCACTTTTGATCAATAGAAAACCGCATTTCAAACCGAGTACTGCCTCCCTTTTTGTTTTGGGCGCCTTTTGCATGAGTTACGTCTTTAAAATAATGGTAGGTATGAATCATTCTGTGGTTCTGCTGAGCTGTAATGGAAACCCAGGTGGCTTTGATAGCAGTGTTCAGTTCATCAGCACTGTTCTCCAGTTCATGTCTTTTCCCTTTTAGCTAATGTAATGTTATTGAAGTTATCCTTGGTTCAGGAGGGACTTGGTATAAGGAGCACAATGCTACTAGCCAAAGTATTTTACTAATCTGTATGTAAGCTCCTCCTTCTGAATATTTCTTGAATGCTTGGTGATCATTACAAGGCTGCAGTTATCCCTTAAACTGGCACACCATTTCCTACCACCTTTTCCTTTTCTTCTTTTTTTAATCTGTCTTGAAGTAATAGGGTAATCATAATTTCACTAAGATTAATCATGTGATTTGGAAAATCCCAGGACCTCAGTAAATAACAGTGAGAGCTCTTACTAACGAATGGATAAAATTATTAAATAGTGTTAAACATTTCCAGAAGAGGAACATGCCAAGGAAGTCACAGAATAACACATACTGTAGGTCGCCCTGTCCCTGGTTAATGGAGAGTTTGTGATTTAATGAACAAGAAATTAGTTGAAAATGAAAGTAAAAATTAGAGTTTGAATATGTAAACTACTTCAGATAGAATCTATTTATAATTTCCCCTAAGATTTTAGGGTAAAAAAGTTAGTGAATTAATGAGAAGAAAATGTATCTAATTGGACGGTGTGGAAAATTTGACTCGAGTTTGGGAAAAGAAAATGATTGTAGCAGTCAAACATGATAAAGGTGAAAGTGTGATGATCTAAAGCAAATTGAAATGTTAAACGTATGCCTGTTTAATGTAATAAAACCTAATTACTACAGATTTCCATTAGCTCAGGTGTGTCCAAAGTGTGACCCAAGTAGTTTGCAGTTCCAAGTATGATTTTGCTCTGACTCCTGACCACGACTCTGAAGTGATTTAGATGAAGACTTTTATATCTAGTTACAGTTTAGGATGAAATTTTTACAGGCCAATAAGATTTCTATTCCACTCAGTTATACTTTATTGATTCCCGAAGGGAATTATTCCATTAACTTTACTTAAAATAAAGAAAATTTATGGACCGGTGCAGAGTATTTCTTTTAATTTTTTTATTGTGTTACTTTTGTAAATGAAACTTAACTCCCTTTATTAAAGGTCATACTGTAGGTACGACTTTTCATCCAAACGGTAAATTTTTCCCACAAAACGTCTAGACTGGTGTACAGTGGCAGTTCTAGGAAACTTCCGCTGGGGTGGCTAAGAGATTTCCAGAGGTGGCCACATTAGCATGGTCCCTGACTAGTGGCGGCAGGGGCCACTGTGCTAGATTTAGGTATATCATATTTTTTTTACAATTACTTGAATACGTTTTTTGTTTCATACACTGTTTAGCAACATACCAAACAAAATGTTGGAATATGGTATTTAGCAAAGAAGAGAGAGATTTTGGCAAACAAACTGGGTGAATTTCAAGCCCTAGCAAGAATCCATCTAGAATTTCGAGGAATACATTAGTATGTTTTTTTTTATTGGGTCAGACATGATCATATGACAGAATTATTTTCCTTTCTCTAATGTCTGACTGCTGGGCTGTCTGACTGTATGATTAGGCCGATATTTAAAGGATAGCAAAAGCAAAGGAGATGGGTTGGCAGTGATTATGATTAAAAGTAATATAGGGCATGTTACTATGTAGTATCTCCTCAGATTAGGTGCAGCTCCATCAAGTTGCATCCTTTTTCTTACCTGCCTGTTTTTTTTTGTCTAGCCAAAACATTACATAGACTCTTCTGTTTCAGTATCGACATATCTCTCTTCCTCACTGACATCTGCAGCCCAAATATTGAAATTCTAGCAGTTTTTCATTTGTATAAGTTACCAAGTGTGCTCACTTGTGTTACGGATTTCAGCAAAAGCTTCAGTTCCACCATCACTTTTTAAAAAGACTTGGATATTTTGTAAACCTTACTCCATCCTGCTCTAGATGCTTATCATAAACATACAGATATTTTAAAGGAAATGCACCTTTTTCTACTGGCTCTAAAAGCTCCCCATTAAACTCACTTTTGAACATTGAAAGTTGAGATGCTGCAAAAGTGTTACCATTGGCACTTGAACAAAAGTTATGAAACTGAAAGTGAGTTGTTGCTATTAAGAACTGCAGTTTAACTCTCTGATAGAGGAAATTAAAAGGTTTTAAATGAGCGATCCTGGCAGCTCTTGCTTTTAATAGATGCATTTTCCAGGACTCAAACTGCTTGGAAAATGTATGTAAACAGAGTTAATCAGTTTCTGATTTAAGTATTAGCGAGAACCTTACTTTGATTTTGCAATTAGTAACCACTGTGACAAAGGATCCACCAGCAATGAGTCAATTATTGCGCCATTGGGTGAGAAAATTATCCATCTATGGTGGCAAGAGGTCCACTGTTAGTAATAAAACAACATAAACAACAAAAACATTGCATGACTCAGCCAGTGTCATATTATGATTGATCATGTGGATCCCCTTTTCTCTTATGCATTTAGTCAGAAATGAATGACAACAAGAAACATTAAAGGAACATATAAAAACACCTACAAAAATGCATTTGCCATAAAGTAGCTCATATAATTGCTCATTTACTTTTTTTTTCACAGATCATCTCTGAAATGTTTTCTACAGATTCATTTTAAGTCACACGTGGGAACTTAGTTAATTGGAGAAATCAGAAAGGAGCACCTTTATAAGGACTCACAGCTGACAGAGTGAGGCACAGCAACCAAACATTAGGTGAAAGGAATTGTCTTTAGATCTGGGTGGCAAAATTATTTCGAGAGCAACACCTTGGAAGATTAAAAAAAGACACAGATGGATGCACACTTTCTTACAGAAGGACGATTTATGGAGCTCAATTGATTGAATAGTTACAGCTGATGCATGCAGAGCGAGAACATGCAACAAATTGGGAGCAGAAAGGCCTCATCAATCAAACCCAGTATAGTTCTACCAAATATGCCACTATTGTGTGTGAACTCTTTTTTTATTTGAAAACATGATCCTGTTGTAGTTAAGGTCAAGGTATGAGTTTAATATTTTAGAATAAAACAAATTAACATTTTAATAACACAATGCAGAGCGTGAGAAATGCCATGAAGACTTTGTGGAGGAATTGTATCATCAAGATTGAATGATTTAGGGTCGTTAAAATGCAATGTCATAAACCCAGCCTTCTTGGACAGGAGTGCAGAAAAATGGAGGATGAGGAATAGTAACGATTGGAGAGGAGATCTGGAGGACAAGATCAGAAGCATTGGGGTAGAACAGGGAAGACGGTTGGAGGAAAGGGGAGCCTGGCGGCGTAGCTGTCCTTTGTGGAGTGAGTAAAGGTCAATTAAACAGTTTATAGCCGCCGCCGAACACAATTACACACTACACATGTGCACACAACCTGGGACACACACGAGACACAAATGGAGGTTTGAATTTCATTATTCAGCTGCCAACTTGCCCACCAGTTTTTTTTATATACGAGATTATATCAGCTGCTGCTCTGGGAACAGGTCTGCGTCACATCCACTTGTTTTGAGTCACACATTTTATATTTTCCTAAAAATCCTAACAGATTATTAAACTGAACTAGTCCAGTTTTCATGCAGCAGCAGGAGGGAATACAGAAATCCATCCAATGGCAGATTGGGCCAATGTGAAGAGATCAATGGTGGGATGGTGACCGAGGATAACAGAGATGAAAGAGAGAATTGAGGGATGAGAGGATGAGCACATGCTCAGTTGGTTGTCTCCCATGGTAACCGTCTGTTGCTGAACATCATAAATATTAATACAAGAGCGAGAGATCTTTACTATATGCATGGTATTTTCAATGAAGCATATTTTAATTAGAGGGAGAGAGAGAGAGATTCATTTTATATCAATTACTGTGGTTTCAATAATAGATATTTGAATTAGAATGGGGGAAAGGTTGACAGACTAAGATTAATTGAACAGGAAGGATTCGTTTCTTTAATAATAATAATAAAAAAAACGGCTTTTGACTGGGTTCATAAGGCTAGATTTGACCTCTGGATATCTGGTTGAATATGGTTTATGTTGAGTTTTACATTCCAGATATACATTGGGGCAAGAAAAGTGTTTTATCAGCCAATGATTGTGCACGTTTTCCTACTAAGGAAGATCAGAGAGTTCTGTAATTTTACCAAAGGGTCACTTTAGTTATGAGAGACAAATGAGAAAAAATATCCAGGAATTAACATAGTCAGTTATTTCAATAATTAATTTGTAACGTTGGCTGTAGTTTTTAAAAGTGTAATGATTTCTCTTCAAATGGCAGACTTTTAGAGCATCTTAAAATCTAAAATCAAGTTATGAACTTCTTCAGCCTCTAATAAGACACACTTTTCATATGCAATTTTAAAAAGATAAATTAAAGACGCTAATATTCAAGATATAAAAGAATTGCAATCCGGCTGAATAAATGATTATGATGAATCTAAACTAAAGTTTATCAGTTCTTTTCACTAAATCACTCTGTGTTGTTATCCTACACCATTAATTTATTTTCCTTATCCACACAGTAGACTAAGGACTACAATGTGTCTAAATGTAAAATGGAAAGCCTACAAATAATGTCAATTTTCTGATAAAATAATCTTTTTTATGTAACTGTTCTTTAAATGTTTACTGTTTGATGTCTGTCAACGGCTGAAAATACGGGTGGGTGGGACTGTTTCCTTTTACTGATAATCAGAGTCTTTTGCAAAGGGATTTGTTGCTTACCTTGGACTGAAGGACATACACCCACACACACACACACACACACACACACACACACATATATGCACCAATGTCTACAGCTACCAGCGGAGTGTTGCTGAGGCCTGATGGACGTTAACCTTGTGCTGAAGGTTACACAATTCCCAATGAGAAGCTATTACTAATCTTGGGCTGGTATCGGTGTATGGGCCATTTAACCTCACCACACATTTCCTTACATAAAGTTCTGAGAATTTAGATTTTATGTCATCAATTTGCATGTTTTGTAAGCTTAAAAAGGTAGGTTTCAAATCAAATCTGATGCATGCTTTTGAAGCTGTCAATAAATCCATTAAAACCTAGATATTTTAAAACCATTTATAAAGGCTTGTTTTATCCTTAATAACTGTAAAGTTAGTCAGACTTCAAGATATCTCTACAATATCTTGGCTGATTTCCTGGCTGTAATGTCACACAAGGATGCAGAGTCTTCAAGGTGTTGTCCTGAAATATTACCACTTAAATCCACTTTCTGTAGAAGCTTAAATTAAAGCTTACAAAGCAATGACATCATCAGGGTCTCCCAACCTGTTTATGGGCATGGGAATTAGAAATTAAGAGTTAAAAACTGTGAATTCATCATTAAAAAAGTTGGTATAACATAGTCATGAATTAGATCCTTGGGCTTTGCCCAATTGTCTCCTGCAAGGAAGAACCCAAACTGCAGGCCTGGCTCCTGGGGGAGGTCCTAGCTGCATACTTGGTGAAGTCAATTGTGTCATCATGAGAGCTTTTGAAATCACCCTTTGTCTGGCCCATCACCCAGCACCTGTTTGCCTTGGTAGAACCTACCAGAGGCACTTTAAGCCCCTGTTAACATAGTCTCTGGGATCATCGGAGCACTGAAACCCTTCCACTAGGTTAAGTCGGGGGTTCAAGGAGTGGTATACAGTACATATATGCATATGCATACACTCACTAGCTTCAAACTGTACTATAAACATTTAGCAAAAAAGGTTTTGGAAAACAAACGGTTACTTAACATGGCAAAAGTGGAAATAAAAGTGTTCTGTCACCTCTGGCCCAGAACTAATACAGCATTTTAGAAAAAAAAACTGCATACAGGCAATCAAACATTTAATATGCGGAGCTCCTTTTCCACTTCAGCACCTGAATGACTTACAGTGATTGACAGAATCATAAGTTCTGCTTTTAAACAGAAAATCCTTTAGGAGAGTATCCCACCATCAGATCAGGTACTTTAGGATGAAGCACACGGCAAATCTTCCTCTCAGTGGCTCCAAAAAATAAGAGCTTTTAAGTCATCTTGTTATTGCCAGAACCTATAAAGCAGGTTTGTGGAAAGGAGGATGACCAACCATCATTTTGTACTTTCAAACGGGATTACATGTATTAATAGTAGAAAACCATCCAATGTGGTTCGACTCATTTGATTCCAGCAAAAAGGGTTGACTGCAAAGTAAAAGTCTAACTTACAGTTGTTACTTCTTGATGCACGCTTTTAAACTCACATTTGTCACAACCTGTTGTAGGGTTAGGGGAGAGTGGCTAAAACTGCCACAGCCTGTTGTTCTTTTCCTGTATGAAACAGAAGATAAGATTAAATAAATCCTTTTTAAAGCCTTTGAACATCAATTTTAGGTTAAATAACCAAACACCCCACATATTAAAAAAAATATTCTCTCTGTATTTATGAAGTTGATTTTAATTTATTTGCTACATCTTTACAATTGTGGTCTGTTGGCATAGCATATAAAAACAAGTGTAAAAGTGTGTAACAACTTTCCCTTAACGTTATTTGCATCTTTAAACCAGCTATGCTAGCTAAAAACTTTAGCTTTGGTCTGTGGTGCCTATTACTTATAGAAGCAAAGAAACTGCTGATTTCAGCTAAATAATCAAAACAGACAATATAGATGTGTCTTGCCTAACAATCAAGGCATGTTAATTGTTTCCTTCGACCAATCATCAACCTCTCAAAATGGAGAACATGGGCACCAATCAATTAGCCAGTTGATCAATAAATCAATCAACTGGTGCACCTCCTATTTTTTTCTATTCTTCTCGTCATTTGGTTGGATTACCACTGTTTTACACAAATATGAACATCTTAGACAGGTAAATGCATCCCTTTTTGACAAAAGATTTTGTAATTGAAAAAATACAGCTACTTATCTATAAAAAAAACCCCACAAAACAATGGCTCTTTAAAAATAAAAACAAACTTTCTTATTTAGATATTTATCAACAATGACAACACTCCTTTATCCAGAAACTTATAACATTTACAGCTATAAGCATGGGTGGTGTTAGACAGAGGCCATCAGGGGCCAATGCCCCTTTAGAACTGGTCATGGCCCGTGTTGTGGCCCCTTTACTGAAGATATAACACACAAAAAAATTGCAATGGTGATACGTGTTGGAAGAGACTTTGTGACTGACTCTTAACCTTGAACAAATTTCGTTTTTTTCCTTTACAGTTGTAATTTAATCCATTAATAGAATTAACGTTTTTAATTAATTGTTAATTAAGTTCTAATTTCTGATTTGATTAAAACTGGTAATTTTAATTAAAAAAATCTAATATTCCTGAATTATAAATGTAAATTGACCTAATATTTTAAAGAATTGCTTTAGTTTTTTAATTTTAGTGGATATTTATTTTGCAACTTTTTCTTTCCTTTGCTTTTTTCCATATTAAGGTATTGTTGTAATTTTAGGTAAATAAAAATAGAAATTATTAGTTCTATTGGAACAACATAAGATTTCAATTAAACTCAATGAAATGGAAATTTTAACATTATTCATTGCAGAGCCAAAAGGGGCTCTCTTAACATTTTTCAAATGATAAACTATTGCCCTGTTTTTTGGTTTCATACTTCTCTGTGCCCCCATGAGAACTTGCTGGTCCCACTATGATACTTCCAGTAAATATGGTCTAGAAACCCTACTGGCTAAGACTGAGTTTTATGTTGCCGACCTAAGGGGAGAAAAGTATCTCTTTCGATTGTAGACCCCTGCAGACCTCTAGTCAAGCTGAATGCGTATTGATTAAATCAACACAACTGTCCCCACTCTCCTCTAAATGGTGCAATTTCTTATTGTCTCAAGGTCCCAAGGGTCAGTTTGCATAGCGATTTTTTCCTTTTGTTGAATAACTTTGTCTGATATTACTCCATATTTCATCTTTCAAAACATTTAGGTTTTAAACTCCCCAGTCATAAGAAACATAAAAGTCACATTTTAATTTTTCCGCACTGTTGCTGTCTCCCTCTCTCCTAGGTCGCACTAGCTCGGCGGGCATAGTGTCCCGATTGAAAGCACCACCGTCCAATCAGATGAAAGAAACCCGCCTCCGAGCAGCAAACTGACTAATCAGCGTGCGATGGAGGCGGTGCTTATGTAAATGTGTTGGCAAGGGAGACCCAGCGGTTCATTCATCTTCTTCAACAGAGAAAGAGAGGTGAGTGAACTCAAGAGCCTGCTTTACACGAGGGACGAACTGTTTTGGAGGAAAATACTGCTGTGACATCAGGCTGGGAAGCACCGTCCTTGTCAGAAGGAGCTGAATTTTCCTGCAGATATTAGGGTAAGTGGAGGTCACCCTCCTCCTTTTCCTCCTGTCTATTCTTCTGCTTTCCTTTCATGATGAGGCAATGGATGCGTTAAAAATGGCCAAATTGGCTTTTAATTGCTACCTAACAAAGTCAGCCATGTACGGGCTGTATTTTTTTTTACTAAATAATATTAAGCTGCTTTCACAGTATGTCTCTCGATGTATCTTAGCTGTACTTGTTGAGCAGGTGAGCTCTCTGTTTTGCTGGAGGGCACTTTGAACTGACATTTTGGTGAGCACATCTGCTTACATTATCAAACTGGTAAACTGGAGAGCTGGTGACTCATTATGATTATTATTATTTTTTCTTTTAAAATGGAAGCATGTATTTTTTGTATGGTTAAATGCTAATTAGCAGATGGAATGTCCTTCATTCTTTGAGAGGAATAAAATAACAAACAGGAGGAGACCAGGAACATAAATCTGACTCTAATCTGCTCACACAGAAGATAAATGTGATAAGAGCATGTAAATGGAGACATGAATGAGTTGCTGGTTATCTTAATATGATAGCTGCAGCAGGAGTCAGGAGTGGAAGTCTGTGCTGGTAGGTCCTGCTCATTTTTTTTGCTGAGTGTTTATTTGGGATTTAATTTGGTAAGTCAGCATAAGGTTCAACATAAAAGAAAAAAATATGCTTTTTTTTTACCTTTTCAGAAAGATAATATTAAGTTTGCATCTATTTCCCAATACTGAAGAGATGATGTTATCCAAAACTGAAACAAAACATACTTTCTTATTCATATACATGTTCATATAGAAGCTGGCCTTCACCGCTGAGTTAAAGATTTCAGAGCTTTATTACATCTTACATTTTCTGTTTTTTTTTTTGTTGTTGTTTTTTTTAACTGTATGTTAACATACACAATATTTTCACTACTAAACCTGTTAAAGTAGCCTAGTCCTACCTGTTGGATGTTATTTGTAGAACCATGCTGCCATTGTTCTCCTCTTGTTGTCTATGACAGCCTTTACTATATACTGTGACCGGTTATATTTCAGTAATAATGAGGTTACAAGTTATAGAAGGTTAGTTGATTTGTTTTCATTTGGGGGAATAAAAAAGTCATCAGAATCAGTTTGGCTCAGACTTTTAGTCTTTTATAATAGTTTAAGTTATGCTCACAATATATAGTAACAGTTGTATATGTTGTATAATAATCAGGACATGAAAGATAAAATGTCATTTTTTGTTTATGTTATGATGTAGAGTCACCATAAAAAACAAGAGTCACCTGATTCAGACAGTGCTGCTGCTACAAAATGTTTTCATTGCAGTAAACGTAATACCCATGTGCACTGGTTGTGCTGCTCTCTTATGGTTTGAGAATTAAATTTAGGCAGAATGTTCTTGGGTTTGCTGTAGTTTTTTAACTTTTCTGGGTGTTTGTTTGCGCTCTCTCGTCAAACGAGCGTGCACAGCTGGTATAGAGTATAAGATACAGTGCAAAAATGAAACGGCAGCTTTTACACTCACAATATATGATGATTAGTCATAGGTTCTGTCCACCGCTGGTGTAACACCACAATTAAAGTTTTTATAAAAATGTAACCTCCTATTTCAGTGAATATATTAAAAATCAAGTTGTATGCAAATGAATAT
>JAUZNJ010033643.1:0-13065 GCA_034780135.1 Jordanella pulchra | reverse complement strand
TGATTTGACCAAACGTTTAAGTAATCGCCGATCACGATCATTCAGGATTTTTTTCCGACCACATTTCTTCCTGGAAGTCGATGGTTCCCCACCATCCTTCCAGTTTTTAATGATGCGTTGGACAGTTCTTAACCCACTTCTAGTAGTTTCTGCAATCCCCTAAGATGTTTTCTCTGCTTGATGCATGCCAATGATTTGACCCTTCTTAAACAGATTAACGTCTTTTCCACGACCACAGGATGTGTCTTTTGCCATGGTTGTTTAAAAAAATGAGGAGTTACTCATTGCATCAGCTGGGGTTAAATAACTTGTTGCCAGCTGAAAGATAATCACCTTTGCAGTACTTATCCAATAGGAGGCTCGTACCTATTTGCTTAGTTAAATCCAGGTGGACACTTATATATATACATATACAGTATATGTCTCTCTGTGTGTGTATTTTATTTCATTCTTTTTGTAACATGATGTCGTTTAAATTAGCCTAATTAAAGTCCAGACTTTAATGACTAGGCTAGTTTAGTCCAAACCTAAATCTATTCAAACACCCTAGCTTTTATTGCTAACTGGAGTGCGCGCTCTGCAAAGCCCCTAGAATAAGCTGATGAAAGACCAGTTTTGAATGCTGCAGGCGCACCTGCCATGAAGATGGGGGGCAAGTTTCGAGTTGTCCTGATGTTAGTTGACTCAACTTAATTAAGTCGACTAGTCGATAAGTAGACTTTTTGGTGAATGCCCTAGTTGGTATCTTCTAAAAGCATTTGTATGTTAAGTTTTAATGTGTCAGTTTTCAGTTTTGAAATATGTGTAGCATCTATCTCCAATTTCATATTGAGTGGTAAAAGTTAGATATTTAAACACACACTTGCAAAAGAATAAAATATCACTTCCCATCACCAAGTCAGTCTGCACATGCAGTAAGTGTGCAAACACCTGGAAGTCCTGCCTTGGGCGATCATAGTGTCAGAAGGCACAGCTATGGCAGATACTGCATTATTTTAAGTAAGCTACAGGCAAAAGCATCATCTCTCTCTCTGGCACACACACACACTCATGGTTTTAAGTGAAACTGTACTCTCTGGCCCTTCTCCCTATGGGTGCACTTACTGTGTTAGACCTGCACATGTGCACCCTAATGAGGGGACTAGGGGACAGACCAAGACAGGATGGAATAAATGGTGAGCAAGAGTGTTTCTTATGTTTCTCTTGTGCTTAGAGACAGGTGAATCTCTTTGTTCAGAGTCAGCCACTTTGCTTTGGCAGGAGAAGTGTAACTAAGCAAACAATTAGGAGGATTTCACATTTTGAAAGAACTTTCTCTTTCTTTCTTTCCCCCTCTATCACCAGATGTGTTGAATTTTTATTAGATGGTTTTCTTTTTAAGCCTGTTGCTGGCCATGTGTATGCCCTGCAGTCACACACTACACACACACACACACACACACACACACACACACAACTTTGATAAGGGCTCAGTGAGCATTGCAGGAATTTGTGTTGATACCAAGCTTGAAACAGACCCCGACCTTACAGAAAACCTTACAGAAAAAAAGACTTAAAATAGATGCAACACACATATTTTTAATATCAGTTGTTTCAGGCTTTCTTTGCATTTTGAATTAATTTGTGTGTTGAATAGCGATTGTCCATTCAATCTTGTATCCTTTCGTAATCTTAAATTGAATCAAGTGCAGTAATGCTCTTAATTGATCCTTCTTCTGTTGTGCTTTCATGTGTCTCATTTATTTCTTCCTGTGTAATCTGCCATATCTTCAAAACACTTTTATTTGTCCCACTTTCATTCTGCAGCCTCCTGAATATGGACCAACTTCAAGTTGAAGTCAGTATGAGGCACAGGCAATGAGCTTAATGAGAATAAGAGATTTTTTGTTTATATTATTACTAGGGATTTGATTTGTTGTCCAGATTAAAGGTGATGACAACATGCAAGTGCTTTAAGCATTGTGTTGGAAATTCATTGTGTTATTATATTCTAATTAAACCTGATTCATCTTTTATGTAATGTGAATTTAATAAAACAAAATGTCATCTGAGAGATTTCAAACCCTTGGCAATGTGATCTTGGAAGCAAAAATTGCTTTCAGTCATGTGTTAAGATCATAGTTGATCAATAAGAAACAGGCGGTAACTGTCACACCTTGTTTTACACAGCTGAAGAGGCACACACTGATTTGCACGCAATAAATGCCAAGGTGAGGGCAACTTGTTAATCTGATTAAAAGTGTGAAACTGGATGGAAATTGTTTAATTACCGTTTTTAGGGCTTTTGGGACGCAGACAATTTCCTTCAATAATATGGTTGGTGTGTGTGTGTGTGTGTGTGTTACTCATATACAAACACACTAAAACAGAAATGGGTTAGTGGAGAAATGGTAAAATTGAAGTTGGATTTAGAGGTTTTCTTACAATTACATGTTTATATATGCGTATCGATTTCATTGCATTAGTTTTAGGGGGAATCGTTAGACAACATTTTTAATTAGCACTTTTTAATTATTGTTAGTATTGTTATTATTGTTACTTGTCTCTCAGCAAGCCTGCTCTTCGGACACAATTTTTAAATCCCTCAAATACTCATGTCTTTTTTCGGTACCAAATTGGCTGTTAAACACTCCACACATTTTCATCATAGATGACTTGGTCTTTTCCATTTCACCTAATAGAACAGTGTTCATACCGCAGGCATCAAGATGTTGATTTCTTGTAAAATTGGGAAGGTAGCCCTCCTTTAGTAAGGATTACTTCATCCACTTTGTGAAAGCACCAGGTTTTACAAAGTCAAGTTATGTCATTTTCATATTCATCTTACTATAAAACCTTTACACAGGAGAAATAAGGCTTATCTTTCAGAAGAGAGCTGCAAATTTCCGTTGAGCTCAAAACCTAGGATTTTTGAGGAGAGGTTTTTCTCCATTTTAGACAGTGGTGACATAAACTCTATTCATTCTGGAAATTCGCACTAACTTTTATAGTTTCAAACTAATAACAGTGCAAAGCTTTGTTGGGATTATGGTTGTTACACAATGCATTATTAAGTTGTGTTGTATGTTAAAGTTTTCTGCCAGTTTTTGGCAAAATGGTGACAGGTGAGAAATTGCATTTCCTTTGAAATGGCCCCAAACCTACCATTAACCCTTTTCACCTTTAGTGAGTTGCCTGGACTTTAACATCGTACTGAGTATTAAAGAGTCCATGAGTGCTGCAAACACGGTTTCTGGGTGATCTTGGCTAGGGAGAATGGAGTCTGGTAAGGCAAGGCAAGTTTATACAATTCAGAGTGTTTAACATGAATTAAACAATAAAATAGAATAAAAATAAAACAGAAGGAAAATTCAATCAGAATAAAAGCAACTAAATACAAAACCATGATAAAAGCAGGTAGTAAAGCAAATAAATCAGTTAGGCCACAAACTAAAAATAATAATACTTTGGTTAACAGTTTAACTTTAACAGTCAAAATAAATGGGTTTTTAACTTTGACATAAAATAACTCAGGCTTTCAGCAGGTTTACAGTCTTCTGGGAGTTTGTTCCAGATAAGTGGCACAGATGTGCTCTACTTTTTTAATTCTAGTGAGAACACAGGCAGCAGCGTTTTGGATCGGCTGCAGCTACCTAATGGACTATGAAGACACTCTAGCAGTTATCAATTCTACTAAAGATAAAATGCACCAATAAGCTTTTCTAGATCCCACTTGGACATTAGTCCTTTAAACCTAGAAATGTTCTTAAGGTGGTAAAGTGGGGCCGATTATATGGCCTCTCTATCCTGTCAGTCTCCCTCAGAGCAGTTCAGACTTCAATGTAGCTCTACCACCACTGGGGGAAATGAAGGGCAGAATGACTGACTGACACGTGAAGCACTTCAGAATCCTAAGACTTAATAAAATTGTAAACACATAAAGTTCATGTACTTATTCACAGCCATTTTCAATAATAGCATAACTACACATTAGTGGAGTTGACGTGATCACAAATTAGAAGTTGATAGACTTGTGATTAGTCTTCATATGCAAATGTATGAATTTTTTACAATCTTTAGCAGAGTTCAGTAAAATATTTTGGTGATAATGAATAGTTATTAGAGCAACATTTGGCCTTTTATAATCTCAAATTAGTCTCTAGTTTCTATTTCCTTCTATTTTGGGCAATTCCCTTTAAATTTGAGAGCTTATTGCTTGTAAAAACAAAAATCACAAGTTGTGTGTAAATGCTCACACCAGACTAACTTAAATGTCATTTCTTTCTGGCAGAAAGTTGTGTTCACCACATCTTGATGCCTAATTGAACTGAGAGGCTGTCATATGATTAGCTCGTCATCTCTTTTACTTAATGAGCAATTGCCCAACTGTACCTTATAAACTGGTTTAGGGGACCATGTGTGGATTAAAGATAAACCATATATTGCATTTCCCACATCGGCAGAGCCCCCTGAGGCTCATTTCCCCATCCTCAGCCAGAGGCTTCCATGATTAATTCACAATAGGTCTACTAAGTCAGGGTTTTAGTTTGAACCAAGGCAGAAGATGAAAAAGGTGCTGGGGTAGGGAAAGGTGAAAGAGTAAGAAAAGACAGCCAGGAAGGCATATAAAGACAGAAAGCTTTTATATAAAAATTCCTGCTGTGAGGTTATAGAGTGACACACCTGATACAGGAGAGTGACAAGGGGAACACTAATGAGGGATAGATATATTCAATTCATAAAAGGTGGAGGAAGTTAGATTCATTGAGCTGTGTGTGTGTGTGGGGGGGGGTGCAGCTAGGTTGTTAGCACTGATATGAAGCCTGACATGCCAGGCCTGTCACCTCCTGTTCTCTCAGGGGAGGGGAGCTTCTCACTCTTATCCTGAGGCTTACATTGACATACATAACAATTACATTTACTAACACATGCTCATGCCCACCTTATATATTTTTATATCATATTGTAGAAAGACCAGTTTTTTGGGTTTTTTTTTTTTTTTGCTACAATGTAGTTGATGATCATGTTGATTTATAAGACTTACAGTGGAACATCTATCTGAGAGCAGCAAGGACATGCTGTATCAACTGATTCCTTTGCCTGACACCTTGAATAGACTGTACAAAAGTAGCTTCACATGGCAGTAAGTGAATTACACATATTTGCAATTACAGCTTGCAAATGTTAGAAACATTCAAAGCTTAAATGTAAACTACATATATATACATATATATATATACACACACACACACACATTGTAGAAGCAAAGGTGAAAAAGACCTTTTCTTTATTTTTTTAGGAGTTGCACTTAGAGTTCTCTTAATAGAATAAGATGTATGAAAAGCACAAGCCAATAAATAGATGATTTTTGATTGACCTTGACGCCAAGCCTCTGACAGGAAGAAATATTACATTTGATTCATTTTGAAGCCCTGTTGCAGTCTATACATAACACCTACAAACAAGCACACAGACACCCACAAATGCAGGAACACGGACAACCTTATTTCATTGAAGGTGGTGAAGATAAAGCGTGATACTGTGTATGGCTCCAGGTGGCTTCAAGTCTTAGTTTAATTGTGGCTGCTTGTGTTAATGTGATTTGCATTTCAAAAGTACAATCAGGATATATATTATTTATATGTCAGTTTTTAACTTAATAATACATGGCAGGATTATTGCATTCTTGTTGATTTAAATGTAAACAGATCGCTTTAAATACATGATGTGTCAATGTAACTAAATCAATCAAAGGGAGACTGTTTTGTTGCATCAAGGTGTCCCTTTTTGGGATGATAGCTGTGTGTACATGCACAAATTTCATAATCAGATTTTTAAAATCTCCTAATATGCCATTTCTATGATAACAATATAAAGTTATCTGATTATGACATGTTTACATGTCATTTTTTAAAATACAAACAATGAACTCATGCCAGATTCTGAGAGTGGCTGAGGCCTTATTGCTTTACATTATTAAACTACGGACTTAATGTGGCAACAGAGCACTTGCTTCCTCCACAATTATGTGTCCTGCCACATAGAGCACACATTCATAGTCAGGTCAGTTTGCCTCAAGCAGAATAACACTATTAAAAACATTTTTACATGACTGAGCTGAATCCGATCAGAAAACAAATGATGATATATAAATAGTTATAAAAAATATTTAGGCCTATAGTTTAACATTTGATAAAACAGCCTAAACTGTATTCCTTATGTCAAACGGTTTGGGTTCTCTTCCGAAAGTTTGCTGTAATTTTGGCCCATCAAAAACACTGCAAAAAAACAGAAATTTGTTCTCCATCCCCAGTCCTGCCTTAAATGGGATCAGAAATACTTTAATGGGTTTGATTTCCATCTATTCATCTTCCTCCACATATCTGTCAGAAACACAGTGGGGCTGGTTTCCATCGCCAGCAGTCTATGTCAATTAACCTAACAGTCATATCTTTAACTGTTGGAGGAAGATGGAATACCCGGAGAGAACCTTCACATGCACTGGGAGAATATGCAAACTTCATGAAAAAGGAGCCTTGGCTGAGAATCAAATCCAGGACCTTTTCTGCTGCAAGGCAACAGTGCTAAAATCTATGCCACCATGGAGCATTGCACTGGACATGCTTATAAAAAAAATATTCATAGCTAGAAATTTTATCGAAAACATTGTTTATCTTTAGTCCTTTTAACAGATAGGTTGCAATATGTTAATTTAGATGGGTTCTGCAAGGCTGTTTTGGGACCTGAATTACTGGTATAAAATTTTTGTATAAAACTTATAACTATACAGCATCTGAAAGTCTTTATTTTGTTTCATTTGCAGATGATACAACAGTTTAACATTATGGCCAAAATTAAAAAGAGTTGGTGATGGTGGTGGTGGTAGAGGGAAAACTACTTTAACTAAAGAACTGGTTTGATGTGAATACATTACCTTTGAATCTAAGAAGAACTAAATGAACAATATTCTGTAAAGAAGACATAGATAATGATGTTAAGACTAAAATTTATGACAACGATAATTAAATCGAATAGAGTAAGTCATACAATTTGTTAGAATATTTACTGAGTCCAAACCTCCTATTTCAATGTGCAGAGGAAAATGTCAAAAACTATTGCAGTGTTATGTAAGTTGCAATATATGTAGAAAAAAATGCCTTCCATCTACTATATTGTTTTCTCGTTACTATTTCATGTGGAAATGAGATTTGGTAAAATACATACAAGTCTAGAACAAATTTCATTCCTCTGTTAAAAAAAGGCTAAAAATTAATCAATTATGCAACTTATGATTCACATTCCAAATGACCATGTTAGAACTGCTTTAAAAGAACGTTGTTTATCAAGAAAAGGAGTTCAGTTATGAAATAGTTACATTGATACGCTAGAAAAAGCTACACGAATATTTCAGTTCTAAAATATATTTATATAAATATATTAATATATTTATGTGTATATAAATTACGATTTGAAAAACACCTGACAGAATAAAAGTAACTGTTTAACCTTTAAAGCCATTAACAATTTTCTCACAGGATCCAGTTGAATAAATCATCAGCTTTTTCGGATTGCAGACAGGAAGCGTGGTTTTTAAATCGCCCTAGCGGTTGTTCAGGATTACATTGGTACCTTTATGTGCTTTCCAACTTTTGGGACAGCCTTTCATAGGATCATACACAGAATGTGTCATATATTCCATTATCACTTCAAGCTTGTTAGTGCATACTCACATACAACTAAGATGTTTATATGCAAGCTTACCGTTGCAGAAACTATCACGGCCATGAAACTGTGATGTTGACAGGTACTCTCAATCTGCCTTTGCAGTTTTCTTCTTTCACACTTTGTACATTTATGAACAGTTTCCTACAAACACCTTTTCCCCCAATAGCATTTCACATTTCTTCTAGTCTTTGGCTTTCCCTTCCTCATCTTTTATTAATCCTATTCCTTTCATCTAAAAGGAATAGGAATATCTTTTCTCTTTTTTTCTAAGTCTTAAACAAATATAATGGAGTCAATAGACTACAATGTCTTCTAAAATTCATCAAAGTAGACACCTTTGGTATATATATAACCATTGAACACACTTGAGGCATATGTTATACAACAGAACTCTAATCATCAGGAAGTTCTTCCCAAATTTCTCGCAGAATTTCCCATACTTATAAGAGGTCTTGCTTTTTTCAGTTCATCTCAATCCAGTTTCCATGGGGTTTAGGTCTGGAGACTGTCCTGAAACCTCCCTGTTTTCAATCTTACCTTGTTGTTTTGCGTGGACTAATGTTTTGGGTTAATATCTTGGTGTCAGATGGACTCCTGACCAGCTAGGCTTGGTCCAGGGAGTGATATATGGTGCTACAGGACGTATAGTGGCCACTTTGGTTCATGATGCCTCGCACTTTAGTACAAGCCCCAGACTATCACACCTCCAACTCAGTATTTGGCAGTTCATGTCACACATTGTGCAACCATCCTTTTGCCTGCTTGACAATCTACAAAAATTTGGTGTGATAAATGAAAGATTTTAAATTTTGGTCCATGCAGTAGCCTGCCTTACAAATCCATTACACTTTCTTCTTGGCCCAAGCAAGCCTCTTTATCTTAATCTTGCATCTTAGCACTGACTTTATTTCTTCAACTCCTTCTTTCAAAAAACTTGCAGCTTAAAGTCTTCTCTTCACGGTTGAAACTGAGATTTGCTTGCTTGCTGTGACCACTATGACACTGTGATTAAAGCTGTTGTAAGCCGCCTATCACCCAAGTTAACTCTCAACAACTTGCTTTCAGATTCAGATGAGGCTATGTCAATGGGCCAGACATCTTCCTGTCAGTTTCTCTCAGTTTCCGATTGGCTTTTGATGGTAAAGAAAACAGTACGCACTGAATCCTTTATTTTCTTTGAAATGTTTTAACACTGCTTCAATGCAGACAGAATATAAACAAGAAAAGTTCTAATACACCAAGGGAATTCATTGTACCACCTTTGAAGATTTAATCAACCTTCATCGTTGCAGCCCCTCTAAGCTATTACACCATTTTGTGTTTCATTGATTAAGGTTTTGATATTATACTGAAATGTAATTTTGTTTAAGTTTTGGATGACGTTGGCTTTGAACCATTTCAAGCAAGAAAATGATTGGACATGATTGTTTCTCTTTTAGACTCTGTTTTTCTTGCAGTTTATTGTTTCAATCATTGACTGTTTTTAGCATTTTGTAAATAAATATGGTATGGTACTGACAATTGAAACTGTAATAAAGAAATGGAAAATATGCCTGCTCTGAAAATTTTAACACAATGGTCCAATTTTTCAGTACATAAAGATAATCATTAGTTTGGGTTTAATGTAAGATTGAAATTGGAAGAATAAACATTTTAAAGAAGCAGGAGGTGAAGTTTAAATGCTGAAGTCCTTAAACCAGCTCTGGCAGACAAAGGGCAAGTAAAACTAAAATATTCCGACACGTTGCCTCTTATTTTATTGTTTTATTGTAATTTTTAATACATTAAACCAGATGTTCTTTGAGAGAAATTCTAACTTTTTTTGCAATCTTCACAGTCTTAATGAGGTATCAGAAGGTCTCGAAATGAAACTTTATGTAATAGAGAGAGCAAATCTGAGTATATATCTGATCATAAATGTAAACAAATATTCATTTTATCCCCAAGAAAGCAGTTGATCACAGTTTGTTTCTATTTGTGGTAGCAGCTGCTCCTACTAATCTTTTTATAACTCTTACTTTTCATGAATTGCATCTGTTTGTAGTTTTTTTTTATTACATTTGGTTTATGTTTATTCAATTTTCATATATTTAAGATGGTTTGAAGTATCAATGTTTTTTAAATTTTCTCTTTTGTCGCTAAAATTAGCATGTAGCCAACATGTGTGTACAGATTTGATTTTGCTCAACCTCATATCCTGGCACAACTGTGTTAGTGTCATAGATAAGATTTGTTTAGACACAATTAAAGTGAAATTTTACAAAAGGATGATAACCTTATTTACAAAACCATTCGACTTCAGATCCACTTTATTTGGAGTTAATCATAAATGACTTAACACTTGACTTGGACTATGGAGAAAAAAAAAACTATATCCTGAAATAGATTGGAATTTTTTTAATAAAGTCTGAGACTTTTTAAACTATTTTCTGTCTCAGAAAAAAAAACAATCAGGCCATAGAAAACATTATTAAAACCTGAAATTACCAGATTCTTTAAAAGTCTTTTTAGCAACTTTTAAACCTTGACTATGTATGCCAAAAAAAGGGAAAAAAACGGAAAAAAAAAAGTTTTGCAAGGCCCCCTGTGGTTGTGGTGGGGCTGGCCTCTGGTGTGGACGGATCCCCAAGGTACTGTTTCCTCACAGCAGGGTCAATCCAGTTTTTTACTGTTATTTTCAGTTGAGTGACGAAGGGGTTAGAGTTCATGTTGCAGATGCGACGGGTGGGGAGAGTACTGTTTGTGTGTGTGTGACTGTGAGAAAGGTGTGTGTGCTTGTTCTCCTTTTAACTACGTAATGACTTGTTTTTAAGCTGTTTTACCAGGTAAAGAATTTTGCGATAATGTATGCAGGAAAAGTGCTTTATTAATACAATTTGATTTGATTTATGACAATCTTTAATTTAGAAAAGATGTTTAAATTCTAACTGAAAACATCTTTTTTTGTACCAAATCCTATACTGGAACCTAGGAACCACGTTCATTCCCACATTCTGTGGCAAAACTTTCTACTAGGATCATGATGGATTAAATGATTTTAAAGGTACAATGGAACCTAGTTATTGATGTTATTGAAGGTTTTAAAAGTCAGAAGAATAATTCTGGGGGTTGGGCTTCTTTTATGTAATGCTAACTTTACTACCACTGCCCTGGCTCTTGTGGGAATGTGTTTATGTAATCTTCTGACAAAACAAGGTCTTTTCAATATAATGCTCAATTCCCCTGCTGTCATTATGCTCCTTTGGTTACATGCGTAATGGCACACATGTTCACACAAGCATGCACCTTTCTGTTCTCCCTTATCCTGTGCACATGTGCCATATCGGAGTAACCTTTGCACTTGCTTAGTCACTCACTTTCCCTTGCACATGCACAAACACACCCACAATGTATCCTGGCACTCTGGATTAGGGGTACAGATTAGAGATTAGGGCCAGTGGTTGGATTACATAGTACTCTTTCAGCCCCTCCTCCACCAAAGGCCAAAAGCGCCTCTGGCCCGATCATCTCCAGCGTTGTTGTGTCATAAACAGAGCCAGAATTTTACAAGATTACTATTTAGATTGAGATTTTACACTTGTTTACTGCTTTTCATGCTATTGAATCCCACTTAATCTGCATGTCTTCATTTTAGATTCTTTGCTTTTCTAAGTTTAAATATGTTAGTTTTTTCCCCCCTATATTATTAACATAATATATCTTTAAATTATTTTACATTGTTACTGTGTATATTAAATATTGTTAATTGACACATAGGCAGAAGATAAACTGTACACATCTCCGATAAAACTAAAAGGAAATATTTAAATGTAGTGAGTGAAGTCAGGTATTTAGAGGAGCCGAATCATTGGGAAAGATGGCTGAACCTTCTAAGAAAACTGTTTCCTACAGTAGATTGAGTTTATAAAAGGTGTGGGTGAGGACTGCCTGAGGACTGTGTTCAGATGGTATATCGATTGCTGATTCACTGTCTTGATCCCTGTTGCTTTACCTGGGTGTTTAGGACCTCCTGCTATATTCTGAGTACTTCATATTTATATATACTGCTATTACAGAGAGTATATGCATCATTACAAGTGGGAGTTACTGTAACAAGGGAAAAATGTGTTTGAGTGTTGCAGCAGGTTTTCAATGGTGTAGTAAGGATGTGAACTGAAGATTGCAGTGAAAAACCAAGGTACAAGTGTAGATTTTACTTTTTTAAAATTAGACCAGATAATTGTTGTTTTATGGGGCACCTGAAAATAACATGGCTGTTTGTATTTCTGTTTATGCATTGTTGTTTTTGGTTTGTTTTTGTTTTTTTTGTCTTTGATGCTCTTAGTAATCATTAAAGTTTAATGTGAAAAACCTACCAGACGATGCATAGAATCAGCAGACATTAGTGGTGCAGAGAGGAGCTTACCCAGAAGCTTAGTATCTGTTGACAAGGCTGGCACACAATCAGGCAGCCACAGGCATTGGTTCCCATGTTTAATGAAAAACTGGCTGGTTGTGTGTTTGACTCACTGACACTGAAAGGCATTTCCAAAGGTTATTGTAAAAGCACTTGCTTGGTATTTTTGAGCAGTTTGGACTGTATTGTTTTAGAGATTAGGATTAAGTTTAATATCTTAGCATTTATACTAAAACATCTACAACCACAAAGTTAATACTCACAAAGCATTTCTTTGTTTGCTAGGTGAATGCCGTGATGCCATTTGGATGCCTTGCCCTGAGAGATGGGCGGACTTACGACAGTATATCTGATGTCACAGATAAATACGACTTTGGACAAGTTCTTCGGGCGTAAGTACCTTTAAGTTTTCTGGATGGAATTTTGACTTTCACTTTTTCTCTTTACAAATCCATAAAAAATACATGTTAGGTTTTTTTTTAATGTAAGTTCTGTTAATTTGTCAGTTTCTATACGTGTAGTAGTAAAGTAAATAAATCATCAGACGGGCTGGTTGTCCATAACTCATTAGGCAGCTCTTGTGTTATATTAGCAAAATCTAACCTTAAACAAAAAAAATATTATTTTGTTTTATTGCCACCTTCTGGGGGGGTTTTGTATGTATTTAACATTTAGATAATATATTTATGACTGTTATTAGGCAAACAATATCTGTGTATGTATCAGTCTGCCCTTATCTTTTAAGTTGGATTTTTGCCTATTGCATAGAATTCTGGAATTTGTGATAGTCTGCTACTGTACAATGTCATCAAAGATGGTGTTCCTGTGATGTTTAGAAAGTATTCCAGTGAACCCATCTGATCATACAGGCTTATACAGCTGTCATGGTGGGTTTAACGTGTCTAACCCACATGCAGAACACCACAGGAGGCAGGGAAAAAGTTAACAAGTTTTATTGAAGGTTT
>JAUZNJ010033642.1:0-13066 GCA_034780135.1 Jordanella pulchra | reverse complement strand
TCTGTCTGTCTGTCTGTCTGTCTGTCTGTCTGTCTGTCTGTCTGTCTGTCTGTCTGTCTGTCTGTCTGTGTCAATTTTTTAAAATAATCCAAGGTAGTAAGTTTGCAGCATTAATATAATATATTAATATAGAATTGAATCACAACAATTTATGCTATATGTATTAGAAGTAACACAATATTAGTAATTATAAATATAATGTATTTGTGCTTAGTTTTAAAAAAATCAATGTCGAGGGTCTTTTTTTTTTATTTTCACCCAAACTACTAAACAAATGTGTTAGATGTGTCGTGTTGTATAACATATGTGCCTGCCTCATAGTTGTGTTTGCCTGGAGCTGCTCAAAGACAGCCTGTTTTTATCTGCACAAGAGAAACAAGTTGAAAGGTTCAGGCTTAAATCTTACATTCATGAATAAAACATATTCACTATGTATGCAACTACCCATATATGGTCAAGCCCAAAATGACGCAAAAAATAACTCCCTTTTCACTGCGTCACGAGCTTGTGATGTGCGTAATGATGAAATGCTGGATCCAGATTGGTGTGCTGAACAAGTCATGAAGCCTGAGAGAGGCAGAAATCTGTCAGCTTGCCTGACTTCCTGTGGGGAGGGAGAGGGAAAGAGCAATGCAGCTCATCCTGCTCAGCAGAAGGATGGTGCTGTTTTACTGACGAAAGCAAGCGGTACACTGTGTCCTTACAGTTCTGAATGCAGGTCAAACACAGGAAACAGAGGAGGCTGCCATATAGTGGGGGTTCATTTTTCATATTACTTTCAAAGAAAATTTAAACAATAATCCATCATAGTGATCATTGAACCACAGTGCATCATGGGAAGTGTGGAAAGAGTCCTCCTGTCCATTTAGGAGTTATTACAGTCATTTGGTCTGTGATATTTATATTACAGGATTCATAATGTCTCGCAAAAGCCCGGTCACAATCAAAATCTTAGCATATATTGGAATTTTACAAGAAAGACAAATATGAATTGGGTTATTATTAAGTAAGAGAAATAATACATTCTTTCAAAGAACCAAAACTTGGCTTAGTCTGATATACATTTTTAAAATTATCTTGAGTCATTATTTGAAAACACCAATGTTCAACAACAGAGATTTATTATAAATAGAATGGCCCTGTCTTAAACACACACGTAATGCTGCACTCCAAAAAACACACTAACCCTCACTAAATGTCACGTAAATAAAAAAGATCTCTAAATACTTACTATGTAAAACCATTTTACATCTGTTGATTCAAGCGACAGTTCAGTATGATTGTGCTGCTCCAACTTACAACTCAGAATTGTTTCTTTAGGTTAAATTCCAGTCTAACTTTCTTAATCTAAAAGTTACAAAATCTGATTTCTGAGTACAGATATAATGTGTCATTTGGTAACTTCTCAAAGGCAACTGGTTACAGTAGATTTACATAAGGGGCCTCAATACAATCCATGTATCTTCTACCACTTCTCTGTCAATGTCATGGGGGTGACCTCTCCCACTGGATAAGTCTCCAGCCCCTGTCCATTTTTTTAACTGTAGGCCACAAATGTGCTAGTAACGAAATATAAAAACTTTAGTAAATATGGAAACCTTTTCTAGGCACCTTTCACCGTACGACTGAGTTCTTATATGTCACATATTGAGTTCAAACTTTTACACACACCGCAAGTAAAAACATCAAAAAAGTGTCCCTTGGGTGTTGCTTTACATTAGTTTTAGCATAAAACTTCTATTAGTCTATGTCAGAAATATTTCAAGCAGAGAACAGCTCGCCTTGTATATTACCACAGGCATTATAAACAGAAACGCAGTGGAGGTGTTGTAAGGAGAAAGCAGGGGCAGCAAGAATGACTCCCTCCTGCATAACCCATGAGGCGTAAGAAAATGAAAGTAGCCGTCTTTAAAATACCAACCCAGTGTTTATTGGATTGGCCAGCCTGGTGGTGTCTATGATACGTCCTTGCCCTTTTCTTAGTTAACTACATGAATATTTATTTCCTTACACTTTACATGGCATGGTGCATTAATTTGCAAGTTAATTAAATGGTCGACCGAACATGATTTACAAGGCTTGAAACGGGCTATCTTAGTGTCTCTCACTGTTACCTCAAGTAGATCTTTTATAAGTTCAATTATTTTGGGATTGCATCCTCTTCTCTGGATATACAACCTATTGTTCAAATTCTTATTACTTATGCAAGCCAACAGCACAAACTGGTTAAATGAAACAGATATTGCAGAAAGTGACCCTACCAATCTAATAAAGGCTTTTTAAGTTTGAGCCTCACTTGCCCCGTTTGCTGAGTCATAGACATGTAATGTTCCAGTCATCCCTCCTGCACTGTCACTGTTTGTAACGATTAGTTTGATAAGCTTTCATAAAGTAGATTAGAACGGTCCGAACTGATGAGATAGGATTAAGGACAAAGTGATGGCTGGGGGAAAGGATTAGAACAGTCATGCACCGTGGACTACCACATTCAGCCCCTCCTCAAATGATCAGTACAAACATGTATTGTTAGCACCAAAACATCTTACACACACACTCATCACCCCACCTCCGCCTCATCTCATTAGTCAAAGCCCAAACAGATTATAGCCGAAGCTCGCGGTGTCTGATTCATATTGTTGTGGTACTGGTGTTTTGATGTTTTTGATCTCAGTTTAATCCCCGTGTTATTTATTGACTGTTAATTTCTTTCTTTTCCCTCTGTCTTGTTTGTTAGTAGTTTTTGTTTTTTCCTTTTAGCATCATAACACATGTAATTGTGCTTTAGATTTCTTTGAAAAAGAGATTTGATAATATCATTATTGTTTATCTGATATTACGTATAAAGGTTTTTTCTTTTGCTTTACGTAAGCAAAGATAGGGGACTGTTTCCGGGAAGTGGTCATTTCTAGAAAAAAAGGAATGATCATTTTAAAAAAACAATTTCTTGCCATTGTTGTTACTGTTTTTATTTATACAACACAGCAACTGTGTGGTTTCCAAACAATTAAGAAGTGAAGCCAATGTCAGCAAAACACAAAACATACAAACATGCTATGCAAGCTTGTGACATCATTCTGTTTTTAATTTTAAGCTCAGGGTAGACATTTTGCTTTCCTTTTTCTTTGAACATTTATATGCAGAAACCGGTGTATTTAATTGCAATTTTATGTGATAGACCAACAGAAACGTAGTTAATCTTTGTGAAGGGAAGAATAAAAGTCCTCCCAAACAAGGGCAAGCGTTTTTATTTAACTATTTATATGTAATACCAGAAACCTGTTGTCTTTAAAAGTTTGATAACTAGTAAAATTTGACAGTGTGTAATGTGATCTCAGTATTGCATAATCATGCCCCCTTTTCCTCTTCCCAATTTGACGGTAGTTTGTTCTGACCGATCACATAAAGTTTAAAAAGCAATAAATAAATAATAGAATGAGTGCTTTTATTTGAGCCTACTCCTCAGTAAATCATTACACTCTCAAAAAAAGGCAGCAAGATTGATAACGGCAGCAGATTTTGTGCTCTTAAATACGCATGAATCATCCAGTTTAGTCTCTTCTTGTCAACAGTAATACACTCAATGCTTGAATCAATGGTCTGAGATAAAATTGAAAACTCATCTCTGGTTGATTTGTGACCTGACTGGACACAGGCAGAAAGACAACATGCAGAAATAAGAGGAATAATGGGCCATTATTGCTGTTATTGGACATCTCTACAGGAGCTTTTATTAAGCCAAAGCACAAGTGAACACAGATTTGACAGGTCTTTGGAATGGACCTGTTCTTTTGCTTATTAAACTGCTCATTCACCCTTCATAATTATAGATTGCTTAATTGTCACTGATGCTCAGCTTCCTTAATATAATAACATCTCTGCATGTTTGATGAAAAACATTGACAGGCATTTGATAATCCTTTTTCTGTCTTAAACTGGGGCTATAACCTCTCCTTAGCTGCTTGTTTTTCAGTTCTTTCTGAGGATTTCAGGTTTCCCATTTTACTGGTTACTGATGTAGGTGTTTATTCAATAAATTTATTAAACTCAGAGATAAATTAACGAACAGCTGTAACTGGTAAAGAAATGTTGTGCTGGTAGAAATTTTATTGTTCAGTAAAATAGTGTGGTATGGTATGGTATCCATTTAAACATTAGACAAATACAATCTCAGTAAATATAAACATGTTATTTTCTGTTATGATTACTGATTACTGTCAAATACATATTTATTAAAAAGTCATTCAAATAAATAATGGCATGAATTAGACAAAATGATTTCAAAAAGCTATACATGCCCTAATCTATAGATACTCAGTCTGGACAGGTGTTAAAATTTTTTCCTGAAGCCTTGGGACACCAGCAAACCCCAGTAAGAACTATCATCCAAACACAGAGAAAATATGGAGCAGTGGTGAACCTCCCAAAACTCCTGTCTCCCCGAAATTACTCTAAGGCTGCCTTATTGAATTCCCAAGGAGATCACAAAGAACCCAGGGGTAAAAAAAAAACAAAAACAACCCTCACATACCTGAGTAAAGGCCAGCATCCATGATTCTCTAATGACAAAAAGATTCCCTTACATCTTTAATGAAAAATAGGTTCATACTGGGATTCAATATAAAGATGGGTTTTTTTGTTGCTTCATTACCTGAATAACTAGAAATAGATGAAACTAGCAGGAATTCTGCTCTTCAAAAGATTCTGAAGGAGAAATTCCAACCATAGTTTTATGCTTTTAAATTCATCCATATTATGCAATAGGATGAATAACATCATTTCAGCTTCTGAATAGTTAAAATAAATAAAAATAATAATTTAGTTTGTTTTTGGGGTGGCCTAGTCAAAGTCTAAATTGCATTTCCAAGTAAGAGGCTGTTGTGTTGCCTTTAGCAACCCTTTGCCAGTTATTGCAAATGGTGACAGTTGTTGCTATGCTACTTGACACATCTAGTTGGTTTAGATAGCTTTTGCTCCATTATTAAATGAAATAGTTATCTCAAAAATTGCATTTTGTGCTTTTCAGACAGTGTTTGTCTGATATAATTTGTGCAATGCAGTGAAACATGTAAGTGTGAAAAAATGCAAACTCTTTTAGGGAGCAAACAATTTATCAAAGCATTCTATAGTGACATTTTTATCGATGAACATATCTCCAAATTAATTAATCTTGTCCTCTTGGAGAGGTATTCTCAGCTCACAGTCGCTTTGGTTAAACTGATATGAATACATATGAAATTCAAACTGCATAATGCCATCATCCATCATATGTCATAATTATGTATTATCAACAGTCACATGGTTTGATGTGGGTGATAAAGGATCCACCTCCTGCCTCTGTCAGAACAGGGAGGAAGTTGATGAGTGTGACATGAGGGGGCGCATTAAATATGAAGATCAAGTTTCTCTCTCTTCATGCTGAATAATTTTATAGTCAGCCAGTGAAAACATAATTTCAAATCTGAGGCGAAACATGGAGGGAACCATGAATTATTTAGAGTTATTCTTTCATTTAAATGCATCAAGTAGCGATGTTTTAAAGGCCTGGTTTGCTAAATAAACACAAGAAAACAAATAAAACTTTGTCAACTTATTGAGTGGAAGAGAAACATCCTCTGGCAATGTTTGGCTCATTGTGGCACTAGCCTTTAGTTGTGTCATGTGCTGCAGCTTAATGACACTCTCCAGATGTTATTGTGTGGAATCGCTCCGTTCAGCAAGGCAAGATTAAAGGGAAGTGTGTAGGTGTACATTATTTACAAAGGACTGGCGCAGGTTTTAAAAAGGAACTGTGTAGGAGTGTGTAGGTAGCTACCCATTCCTGCTTGTTTGTTTGTTTGTGTTGTACATTGATTGCTGCTTCTACTTAGCCTGAAATGACCTTCTGATTTAATATTCATTGTCCTGAGTTGTCGTTGGGCCAACTCCTCCTGTTTGCTGCAGCTGATACAAACACTGTCACATATTTCATGCAAAGAACCCACCTAAAAACATTATAAATTATGCATTAGTCCTCTTTTCTCATTAAATCGACTAGTTCTTCATAAATGTTGTAGATCTATGGTTAAAACACGGAGATGTACATGTACAGTAGAAATATAATACCAGTGTCTGGAGACTGTGGAACTGTTAAGATAATTATTATTTTTTTTATTTATACTTCAGCACATTCTTGAAACAAAATGTTATATTTCAAGAGGAAACTACAAAAACAAGAACCACTATGCATGAATGAAAAACATCGATTCATAGCTGTAAGAACAAACCTTTAGTGTTATCAAGAAATTATGGAAAGCCAAGTGGTTCAAAATTACGTGACGTCTAACATATAGACAACACATGAAAAGCATGTGTTTTGTGTATCGTCAGCATGTTGTCTTCACTATTTAATCCGTCACACAGTTAACACACTGAGAGCACTCAAATAACATTTCAACTACGCGTTGACAACGCATCAACTACACTTTGATTTCATGTGATTATAAACCATCTAGTCACTTGTCCAGCTTGAGCTGGTGGATGTGGCTTTTTCCCATTGGCTGCTGAGTAGTAGGGTTAAACCACTTGTAATGGCTTTTGACTTAAAACTTTACATGAATCAATTTATTTCCTCAACTAATGAAAAGTTATTTTATTCTTTCCAATTAAGTTGCAAGAAATGCTTTGTTGTAGCAATGAAAAAGTCTGTACCAATGTTGGTAAAAATTCTAACTCCTGAAATTACTGATGTCACAGCATGAGTTAGGCTTAGAAACATATTCAGTACGATTGATATGGAATTGAATGAGCCACATGCCTTGTAAGGAACCATTTAATGATTGACTATATAAAGATTAAGCTGGAAACTTATTAATTAAAAATAATAAAATAAAAAATGACCAAAGAATGCCAGGAACTGTTGGTCATGATATGAAAAATGTGTTGTTTATTTACTTGCTAAGGGACCTACCATCATGTTTAAGTGGAAGTGTGAGTAAATATTTAAGAGTATTTTTTTTTTCATTTGGAGCCTATATGCATGAAAAATATTTAATAAATTGAAATTTCTTTTTTTTAAATTATTTCACTAAGACCTGATGTTTGATGAAGGATTTAATACAAATGCATCATTAAAAGCAGCAAAATAAAGGGTATTCATATCAATGTATATGTGACTCTCAAATTAGAGGCCACACATAACATCCATCCATCCATCCATTCTCTGCCGCTTATCCGGAGTCGGGTCGCGGTGGTAGCAGCTTCAGAACGCATAACATACAGATATAAATTTAAAAACACACTCTGAAAAATAAACAAAACATCCTTAAAAGAAAAACTTTTGTATCACCCAATGTAAGTAAACAACTACTAGAGCAAAATCCTGGGTAATCCTGCATATGTGTTTGTTTCCCACAAAGAAAAGCTTTTCAGCTGATCTGATTACAGGAAAACACATCTGATCTGATTGGGGTGTTTCAAGACTTATTGTTAAATTTATATCATCTAGCAGTCAAACCAAACCACAATAAAATCTATACAAAACAGACTCAAAGATTGCAGTGTTGCAATAATTTAACAGTTCCCAGTGATTTATAATAAAGATTTAAAAATAATTTTAATTTGCAGAATCTTTATTTTAGACGATTATGAATCAATTAATGATTTGTCAAGCTAATTTTTGTGGTACTGCTCCCTGGTTTCCCCACCTGCAAATCTGAAGAAGTTTTTTATTCAGAAAAATATATCCTACATTTTTCTTCCACATAACACTTTGATAAAAAAAAAAAAAAAAAAAAAAAAGACCTAAAAGAGGGCTTTTGTTTTTCAACAACACATAACCAAGCTGAATCCCTGTTGTTTTGTACTCTTTGGTTTTGGCTTCATGTGACAATGCCCACTGGTGCCTGTGAAGACTACACCTACATCCTGTCATCATAGTAAACATTTTGCTGTGCACTGCAGTGGAAAAAACATTAACATTATGCCAGCACAACTTCACTGCATGGGCTGGCTGACGGCAGAGCAGGGCACAGCTAACGTCAGTGTGGAAAAACACCATTTGGCAGCAGGTGAGGAAATACTGTTTCTCAGAAAGCTACCAAGCATCACTGCTCAATTTTCTTTTTTGTTTACAGCTATAAAATGCAAGAATTACACAATCCCTTCTCACATAATTGTGAGAAGCAGAACACATAATTGTGTACTGAATCATATTCATCACATCTCAGCAGAAAGCATGCACCAATGAGAAACCATATTCTTTCATTTAAATAATTTCCTGACATGTCTTGTTGGGAGGTTTTAAGAACAGATGAACCCCTAATACTCAATCACCAAAGACCAAGCTTGCCAATATTCACATTTGTTAGTATAAATGGTTCAGGAAATGATCTCGAAATTCAGCACTTAGTTTTGGCTGACTCCTGCCACTCTCACTGTGAAGAAAAGGTGAAAATTAATGGTTGTTTACAGTGAAACTTCTGTTTTCTGTGATTCAGTTCATTGTTCAGTTCATTGCATCAACCAAACAATGATAATAGTGACATTATGTCGGTCATTAAATACATATGATATATTAGCTTTAATCACTAAAAAAGACCTACTTATACGCCCCATATGAATATATTTATGATTTATTTTTAAGAAATAAAAATGCACAGCTTCATTTGCAAAATTGAAAATACTGTAATTTGGAGAGAAAACTATCCATGGCTTGAATTAAAACAGCTAAACTAAGAACGTCCTCTCTACAATTTCCAACCAAAAGTAAACATGATTGCACAGTTAAAAGCTAATATTTATTTACTCTATATCATGACACATATACAGCGCTTCCCCTGTTCTAGTCAGCCAAGATAACTGAAGTTATTACTGTTTAACAAATGCCAGAAAAATGACCTAGTTTTATTTAATTCATTTTTTTTCTTTTTACAGGGTGGCCCCTGCAAATCAAAGATTTCATTGTCCCTAAAGTAACAGGGTAACTGATTTGGTTTCAGCTTTTGGTCATTGTTTATTTTGAAGAGTGAGTTTGTAGTAAAACTTTAACTTTTTGGCACACGTATTTAAGTTTAATGTCAACATTAACTTCTTATAGGGAGATTTACTCAAATGCTATCTATCTAGGAAAAATGGGCATGCACTAGCTCCTCCAGCAATATAAGATCCACACCATGAAATGCCCTCAACCGTGTACCTCAAAGTTGGTGTGGCATTCACAGGACTAATAGCAAACTTTGTGATTATTCTCTGAAATTTAAATGAGGGCTGATATGGCTAAACACTTTTGACAATTTCAGTGTTACTATAACAAAGGACATTTCTCTGGAAATACAGATCTGTGCAATTGAAAAATCTAATTCAATTCAAATTATAATCCTAAACTAATTTATTAATCCCAAAGGCAAATTAAGTTCTCCAGTAACTCTTGTTTTCTTTTTAGTTGTTTTTTTGTTTGTTTGTTTGTTTGTTCTTAACAAGTTGTATATTTTGATAGCTGTTGGCATCTTCTGTAGTGGTCTGTGTTGCACAGGCCCTGAAAAAGTCTTTGACTGAAGATGTGTACATAATAGGAACATCTAGGAAGATGCTGACAGCAGAAACAGCTGATCAGTCATGTGAGTAAAGGTTTGCTACATCAGAGCTGATTCGAAAAAAGTGTTATCATCTTCAGTTTTGTGCATTAACCCTTTGTTTGCAAGGGCCAAAAATCACCTCAAGTGTGTGTATAAAGTTTTTTCTGAATTTAAAATAGTTCTTTTTAAGATATGTTTTATTTGTTTATTTGAGATATGGTTGAGAACAAATGCATAAAGGAATTGTGAGTTCAAGGTAGAGTTTGAAGATGAAACATTTGAGCTGTAAAGCGAAAGCTTTGTGTCAAAGGACATCCATTTGACTGTTGACAGGAGTGAAGAATGCCAAGCTTGTTCCTGAACTGAACCTATTGAAGAATGAGTTCAATTCATTGGCTTCGTCCAGACTTTTATCTGTCTGATCCCTCTGCTGCTTCCTCAGCCCTGACCACACATCTCTAAAACTGCTCTACTGGAGCTTCCTTTCCAGCTTTTTCCTGTATGCCTCCTTGTCTTGTCTTATCTTGACATTAAATTGCTTCTCTATAGAATTAATAATTATTAATAATAATTAATATTTCCATGTCACCCTTTCTGAAGGCTCTTTTGTCCTATTTAGCAGTTCCTTCAAATTACAACTCATCTAGTACATTATTTGAGAAGAATCTCCTTATTCAGGTAGGGATGGTATTATCTACAAAGAAGTTTATATAGTAAGTCCCACATTCAGTCATTGCATTGATGTCCTCTCAATGTGGCTGAAACAATGCTTCCCAGTATGTAGCTTGCAGCTTGCAGGGCTTCCTCAGCTTCCTGTGACCATCTTCCTAGAGTTCTCTCTATAAAGGGCCTTGTACTGTAAGCGAAGAAAAACAAGTCTGTGGTCCAATTTCCCTAGAGGAGGTCTGACTTTAGACTTGTTTCATTCAAATGTCAAAGACATACTGTACATCTCTAAAGTTCTGTTTTCTATGGTGCAGCAGCTGATAAACTGTTGGGTTGTTAGAAGTTTAACAGAGTGAGCTGTGAGTACAATCAGCAGTGATATCTGTAGATTAACAACAATTGAACTGATGACATCACATGTAGTGTTGGCAATTGCAGAAGGTGGAATAAAACCATTACCAAAACAACACCGGTTAACTCTGAAGGTAAATAACGTGAAAAGCAAATAACTGTCAATACGGCAGTGTATGGTCTACAGACACAGAACTTCACTGTAATAGGGACTGAATTTTTAATAGACTTTTTGTGTCTTGTGCAGTGCAATTCCACAGTTCAATATTTTGTTTTTACTACCGTTTTTCCGTTATGTCTGAAAAGGGAGACGTATTTTCTAAATTAACATCTTACATAGTTATCTGAGTTTTTTCAAATAGGCATAGAAACCTGAGTACAGCATATGTACCCCTCTCAGTAGTAGTAGAAGTGGTAGTAAGTATATCTAACAATTATTCTCTCTTATTTTAAAGTATTTTGAATAGAAATGATGTTTGTAATCCTGCTGGATCTTGAGGAACGAAGAAAAACATTTAGTTTGATGTAATGTCAAAATAAAAAAAAGGTTATATTGATTCAGGCAATACGATTCAGCTATCTTGCTGCTTTATGTGTGATGTCTTATGCACTTCACAGGACGTATAAAAAACACTCCACCAATTTGAACGGTCTATTTAAGCTGCATGTCATGCCCCACTGCTGCCTTCTGTCTGCTTCTGTCAGCCCCTCCACCACTCCAACATCAACCAATAGGCTCTTCATACGTCCTCATTTCTGAAGTGTAGTCATATCTTTAATTCTCCATCATGGACAAGGACAGAGGAGGTTGCCAAACCCAGCTTTTCAATATCAGCATTCTGAGGGACCAAATTTTTCTATGGGTATGGACAGTAGGCACACACTGGAGAGGAAAGAACTTAATATGACCTGAAAAAAAATATTAGAGCATTGAAAATAAATGAAAACCTTTGAAAGAAGTGGTAACAAAAAGCTAAAACCTAGATTTCTTTTTTCGTGGAAAAAATGTTTCTTCAAGCTGAAATAATAAAGCGATGCTGTTAATATTATGTACCTTATATCATGTACTATGTACTTGTTATATATAGTTTTAACTGTTTTTTCTTAAAAACCTTTTTTATCATATTCCTGATGAATGAATTTTCATCATAATATTTTTCAAAAAAACCTGTCTTGTTTTGTTGTAAGTTTTCAAATGAACATCAATAAAGTTTAACTATAACAAACTGAGAACCCCAAACCAGCATTCTACATTTCTGTTTTTTGCATAAAAAATATAGTTATAGATTCAGTTCTCAGTTTCTGTATGGGTGTAAAAATATTTTTTAAATATTCCTTTCAAACCATAAAGTGCACAATCACAGGGATACAATGAGCTAAATTCTAATAAACGCTAAAGAAGGTATAAAATACCAGATTAGCCTTTCCATTTGTAGTTATGAAACTCTATGCGAGGTTAATGTTTACCTTTGCATATAAATAACTGTGAAACTGCATACAATTATGAGTGTTGGAAAATTAGCTACAGTGTGTGTATTTGTGTGGTTTTGATTTTAATGGGAACAGAAAAGCTGGTGACAGAGGTTGCATAGTTAAATTATGCATGTTGTTTAATTGACCAATCGAGTGTTAAAATAAGCTGTTGGTGACAGCCCCTCAGGTCAAATGAAGCTCTCTCCCTTAAGAGGAACTTACAGACAATGCACAATTAGATTTGTTTGCATCAGTTTATCTCCAATTACTAAAACTCAGCTTATTGTAGCTGTGGTTGTTTATGTCTTCATCTGAACTTAGCCCTTGTATTTATTGGTTTCCTAATGATGTCATTTGTAAGTTATTAGCTGATTTGATTTATGACTTTAATTAGATTCCCAACATATTGCGTGTTATAGTATATATACGCCTAGCAGTTGTAAAGTAACTGAAAAACAACCCCCATAGGTTGTATTAACTGAACCTCCTCCTTAAAAACAAAGCCTAATACCAGCTGTAATCTAATGTTAAAAGCATGACAAACAAAAACATTTCTGATGTGGACTAATATTACATGTGAGGAGTGAAAAAGGAAGTAAAGTTAGAGAAAAAAAAAATCTTTTAAATTCTGTGTTATTAAATAAGTGTATTGTAAGGATTCATAAACTCCCCACATCCCAATGGTATCAAGCTTCCAGTGGAAATGATGAAAAAAGTATTTTCCCTTGAGACCTATTTCAATGAACCGCATCCTAATAAATTGTGACATTTTTGTTGATCCAACAAAAAGAAATACTCAAAAGGGTGATGGGGCTTGCTAGTAAAACATGACATGCTGCCCATTCTACTCTATATGAAAACATCTATGATCTACAGTGTGTGAAGAAAAAAATTATATTAGTGATCACAAAAAATAGCCTCTGAACTTATTTGACAAACTCAAATATTTCCATCCATCCATCCATCCATCCATCCATCCATCCATCCATCCATCCATCCAACCATCCATCCATCCATCCATCCAT
>JAUZNJ010033641.1:0-13067 GCA_034780135.1 Jordanella pulchra | reverse complement strand
ACGCCTTAACGATCCCTGTCCTAACGATCCCTGTCCTAACGAGCCACGCCTTAACGATCCCTGTCCTAACGAGCCACGCCTTAACGATCCCTGTCCTAACGAGCCACGCCTTAACGAGCCACACCCTAATGAGCACAGCCTTAACAAGACACGCCTTAACGAAGTACGCCCTAATAAGCACCGCCTTAATGAGCAACGTCCTAACGAGCAACCCCTTAACGAGCCACGCCCTAATAAGTACCGCCTTAATGAGCAACGTCCTAACGAGCAACCCCTTAACGACCCACGCCCTAATAAGAACTGCCTTAATGTGGCCCACCCTAACGAGCCACGCCTTAACGAGACACGCCTTAATGAGCCACGTCCTAACGAGCCATGCCTTAACGAGCCACACCCTAATGAGCACTGCCTTAACAAGACACACCTTAACGAGCCACACCCTAATGAGCACCGCCTAAATGAGCAACGTCCTAACGAGCAACCCCCTAACGAGCCACGCCCTAATAAGAACCGCCTTAATGTGGCCCACCGTAACGAGCCACGTCTTAACGAGACACGCCTTAATGAGCCACGTCCTAACGAGCACCACCTTAACGAGGCACGCCCGCAGACAGGTGGAATATGTTTTCACTCCACCTATGAAGAGAGCGTTTTTCCATCAGCTTCTAGTTATTGTGATTTCAACCACTAACAAAGCATCAGATGCTACAGAAGCATCTTCTATTAATTCTAGATCTGTTAAAGGTAAATGTTCCTTCGGAGGAAAACAAAAAATTAAACCAATATAACCAGGTTAACTCTGGCATGAGCCTCCCTGGCTCCACTTGATCTCCCAGTTTGACCAGTAACACCACAAGCTCCATGAGCTGCGGCTGGATGTTCACCTCCAGCGGTACTTCCAACTCACCCACCATTAACTGGCTTCTGAACGCTCCTTTACTCGGCTTCAGAAGGTAGGTGCTGAGATCGATTAACAAGGTTCGGATTAGAGGAGGCGCTGGCAGAAACCACAGATTAAAAGGGTTTCGTATAAAAAAAAACAAATGGAAAATAACTAAATGACAGTTTTCCAAATGAGAACCTTAACGTTTTTCTGAACGTTCCTCGAAATAGCCATATTATTTTATAATTGACATGTGTGTGTCTAAAGCCGTCCACATTATCGCCCAGTTTGGAAGGAGTTTATGTCAGTTATGAAGCAGCTGCTTCTACAGATTCATCCGTTGTAATAGAAAATAAATGGAACTAATTTGATCTGACTCTGGTTCTTCCCATTAAAAAGCTTACCTGTCCATCATCGGCCTTGTTTTTAGGGAAGTTCAGTATCTGTTTGGTGCTCTGGTCCCATTTAGTGTAAGTATCCTCCCAAGCCTGAAACAAGCAGCACAGAAAGTGACTTATGAACAGAGGTTTAAGTGAAATAACTTCCAGCTACAGGAACAGATAATACTTCAAATACAGCGTTAGGTTCAGTTTGCAAAGCAGCTCTTTAATGAAGCATACGTCAAAGGAACCCGAGTTTACTACGGAGTTCAAGTTTTAAACAATCAACATGATGTATTCAAACATCAAATTACCGTATTACTAAAAATCCAACAGGTAATAAAGCCTGTGAAGGCTAAAGGCTAAAGAATACCTCGATGTTTCCTGGTGTGGGATGTTCTATTCTTCTTAATAAGGCCATCACTCTTTTTTGTAAGGTGGAGCGACCTGGGGGGGGGGGACAAAAACAAATAATGTGGCTTAGTACAAGTCCTCCAGGTGACCAGCATGGCTTTATCGTCTGACACTCACACAGCTTTCAACTCTTTACAGTGAAACAATCTTTAATTTGTACAATTCAGCTGAAAGAAACATCAATTCAGGGGAAAACTGCTAAACCTTCTAAATAACTTTATACAACTTTAAATTATAACTCGCCCCAAATGAAAACCCAGCATGCAGACACCCAGAGGGGCGGGGCTTAGAGTGGGGCTGTAGCTGGGCTTTGGTCACTACAGGAAGTGGCAGCTGCTCAGTCAGGTCCTCATGTTTTAATCCTTTTTTTACTGTAATAGATCTTAGTGTGCTCATTGGTCCTGCTAACTAATTGCAGCTGCTAGCAAAGGTTCATGACACCAAAGCGATGAAGAGGAATGTAAACATCCCACAGCATCACACTGTTTATGGAAGAAATAGATGTGAAAGTTACTAGATGTTTTTCAATAAAGCTTTATGCAAAGAAAAAAAAGAAAACTACTAGTGTTCTCTTGTTACTATAGACCCCTTCATGGCCTGAGTCACTGCGGCGTCATGTTACAAACCGAGGCCACCGCTGTTTACAGTTGCCAGGGAAAATGTGGTCTTGTTGGGTTTTTGGGGGGAAAAAAATGAAAACTTAAAAATTCAGACTAAAAGTTTAATTTTACAACATGCACTGTCAGACAGCTTTGGCCTTAATGTGATTAGATGAAAGAACTGGACTGAAAACATCAAACAAAGTTCATATCAGGGAAGATTTATGGATAATGTTATGTTTTATGTTACCTGTGCCGATGTTAACCTTTCAATAACTCACCGCTAGTTGTAGGTCTTGAACATGTCCAGTTAGAACATATTTATACGCATCTAACGATTTATAAACTGTCAATTTGTCCTTCGTATAAACGCTCGGTTTCTCGATGCACTAAGGCCGTTGCACGGCGGGCGGTCCTGTCTAATCCTCCATCCTCTGTGTGAGGCTGCAGGGGTCCCTGCTGTCAGAGCCAACGTTTTAAAGTAACATTCATGGTCTGGGTGGGCGAGTGTACCAACATAATCCATAAATACAAGTTTTCCACTCTTAAAAAATACTTTTTTTAAAACTCGCTAACCGGCGTTGTTAAGACAACGGGTTTGGGACGTGTTGCCTCCAGCTAAGCCCCGCCCACTGAAATATGTCACACTGTTTACAGTCTGTGAAGGTCTATTAAACTCTTAATAAATGGAGGCTGACAGCAGGGCGATAAGTAATAATATCTGAACATCTGGAAGCTGAATAGAGAAATATTTTCATCTTAATACATATTTATCTCATTATAAAGCAATAAAAAAGATCCGATGAAAAAAATGCACATTTTTTAACAAACAGCTGCAAATAAAAATGAAAAATGACGGAAAAATAAATTCTCCACATAATTTATGTGTTTATAACATATAAGAATGTAAGTGTTATAATTGTGCTTAAAAAAGCAGTAAAATATTTCACACATAACTATTTTTTGACAGATTTATTGATAAATAAAGAGAAGTACCAGGCGGACTGTTGGTATTAACTGTGTTAACGGGTTCAGTTGTAATGTTTTTAATTCTATGCTTCTTTGTGTCGCACTGGTTTTTATTGGGAAAACTTATGGCCGCCGTCCTTCACTCCTGTTTCTTCTAACTTAGATCCTCTGTTAGTTTCACACTGGGTTTTTTGCCAGCGGGTCAGAGAAGAAGAAGAAAGTCTGTCATTTATGACTTTTATTGCTACAGCCGTGTTTCCAAACTCCACAACGGTTTCAGATTTAACGATGGGTCACAAGTTATGTCTGGAAGCAAGAAGAAAATGAAGCATGAGGTGTCAGATGAGGCGAGCCAGCTGCTACAGCTGACCAGCAGGGGGCAGCCTCCAGCAACCTTCACAGAGGAGACTAACTAACTGCCAGACGGAGAGTCGGATTCACATCTGCAGTGTCTTAATCAACCCTTCAAACCAACCAGTGAACAGCAGCCACACAAGATCCTTGAACTTCCTTATTTGATGACATCTGAGGACATAATCGCCTAAAACTGAGAACAATAATGCTCCATACATCTGTGCATACATCCAATTAAATGGCCAAAGTTAGTCAGACTTCTGGTTCCCTTGGTGAGAAGAACAGTAACTCAGAACATGATGTCTGAATGTTCTGGGTTTACTGTTAAATAAAGCCCAGAAGTTCTGTTTCTATGGACAGATTCAAATGTCTGAGGTTCTGCGCCTTAAAAGGAACAGGGTGTAAGATTTATCGCCATCTAGTGGTACACTAAAAGACTTACAAATTCTCCCAGTCCCTCATCAATTGTCTCCACCTGGTAAAATCTGCACCAATGTTGTCGTTTCCTCATTTTTATGCCTTTGTCCTTTTCTTTGATTTATTTCTTTTGCTTTTTTTTATTGTCCTCCTATTGTACAGATTTAATTTCAGTCCTGGACTCATTTATATCACGATAAAATCCTCTATCATGTAGCTTCAGTCTGTTTTAACGACTTTCAATCCTTCAATCATCACTTTAACAACATTCTGTTTTGATAAGCAGGTTGTTAACATTTTCTAACCCAGCCTACAACCGTGGTTAGCACCTCAGTCAGCCGACCACGTGATCAGAGCACAACGTTAAAACTACTGACCCGTTCCTATCATGCTGCTGACAGAAGCCAGCTCACTGAACGTGGCATAGTTGGGCAGGATGGTCTGGACGGGAACCTCGTCGGCCGCACTGCGGATGTCTGCCTCTTCACACAGATGGCGGAAACACGACATGGCCACCAGCACGGCCTCGGTGTCCGGGCTCCACAGGAACAGGTAGAGACACACTTCCAGCTTGGTCTGCGCCTGCCGGCAGATGGGGATGGCTCCGCCCATAGTGGCGCACTCCTGGAACGACCAAGGACAGGATGACTGACCAAGGCGTCATTACAGGCAGCGCCGGGCCGCGGATCAGAACCCAGACGGTACCTTGTTCTTCAGCAGAAACTTGTTCCTGCAGATGAGGATCTCTCTCAGCCATTTCAGGACTTCTGTTCTGTTCGCCATCTGGTGGCCGACCAACTTACGGCAGATTAAGAAAAGCACCTGTGAACTGGAAGCAGAGCAAACAGGAAGAGGCGAATCACTGGAAGGGTTTAAACAGGAACATCTGTGCAGGTCAAAGGCAGAAAATGTGCAAACTGCCCCCACCTTTCCATAGCTTCAGTACTAACGAATTGCATATCCAAATGTTTTAGGCCGTAACACAATATTATAAATCCCACATGCTTGTGATGCTTCTCATCTGAAGGCCGAGATCTTTAGTTTTACTGCAGCTTCAAACTCGTCCAAAATCATGGTTTTTTTCTGGACTGTATTGTAGATACTGAGAAAGGATTTGGGATGTCTCAATGACACAGAGACACAGGACATAGAGAATCTACAACGGTGAGCAGACATCTTAAGACACACAAAAGATGCAATTCTTTTGCTGACATTTTCACATTTTCAATGGGAAAAGTTGAGCTTTGGTCAAAGTACAACTTTACAGTGAAGTAAATATTGACTAAGGTAAACATTAGGATTCCAAATAAATCCACAAGTATAAACAATCAGAGTATCTCTGCTCTCAGTGTGCAGAGTCAGACTATAACTAGAAGAATGTCTCCAGATGCCAGAAGAAGTTCAGTTGCAGTAAAATCCATAGGAGGAGTTTTTCTCTGGCTTCTGTTGCAGCAGAGAGGATGTGTGTAAATCCAGGGTTAGGGTTAAAATGAGACGGCACTCTATTAGTGAGTCTGCTAACAGTAGTTCAGTACCTGATGTCCCAGAACGTCTCGATGGGGGCGTCCGGGTTCCACAGCTCTATGGTCTCTGGTTGGTGCAGAACTAACAGAGCCTGGAAATGAAACGGGACACAAAGTTACACCACAGAAAGATTCAGCCGCTTGCTGCATTCCTGCCTCCAGGTAAACATTCAGGAGTCATCAACACAAAAACACAACTTTCTCCAAGTTAAACGTCACTGGCAGTGTTCTGGTCGGCTGTAAATGGAAGATTATCAGACTTTACCTCTAAATCTAATGATAACCAGAGTTACGCTAATAACTCACTGCTAGCTTTGTTAGATTAGGTATCAGGCTAACTTGTCTTTAAATGTTCTGGATTTAGAAAATACTCGTCTCTGTTTACTGTTGGGTTCATGAAAGCTGATTCAGCACATTTATTACACAACTGGTGGTTCTCTGTAAAACATTAAAACGTTCCTGTTGTCAAACCTCCTGTCACTGGGTTATTTAACAGCACCAACATGGTTCAGTTTGTAGAAATGAGCTTTAAAGTGACGGTTAGGTTACCACTGAGGCCTTTAACTTGACTTGGACTCTTTCAGGAGTCATATTCTGCATTTGTTGCTGTTAGTTGTGCATTTAATGCTCAATCGTCATGTTTTCATTAGGCTGTTACTATATGCAGCCCGTTTGTTGTGCAGTGGATCATATACACAATCTATAGACTTGGACCTTAAAATGTCTGAACATGAGGAGGTTTTTGGGTAAATGCTCTGCTCCAGCAGTCACCAGCAGCTTACAAACTGGAGCCTCATCAGATTATTTCCTCTTTCAAATAAAACGACCCTGATGTCCCCCCCGTCCAGTGCCTGCAGCTCGGGCCGGTCCATCTACTGACCAACCCCGGCCTGCTATGTTTTCAGACGGCAGCGACACTTTGTGACCGCGATCGTTGGTCACAGCTAGATACAATAAAGCAGACAGTCTGACCTCCATGGCTTCCTGTGACAGCTGAGTAGTGGTGTTCAGAGGAACCAGTTGCACCAGGCCGGTGATCAGTTCTGCTGTGCTGCTTTGGGTCTCTGGAGCTTGTTTCACTGGATTCTGCCACATAAACGGAGCATCAATAAAGCAGAAGTGATTCCCTCTTATTAACAGCAACCACGCAGTCGGCTCCAGACAAAAGAAGCAGCAGATGAATGAAGGCAGACGTAGGTGGACTTACGTGCAACATGAGCTTAGGGTCAGCATGGATGAGCTTGACTAGAGCGAGAAGAAGGCACTTGTAACTCCGAGTGTCTTGCTCTGTGGCTTTCTCTTTGGACCTAAGGCTTGGGGTCTTCTTCCCAATGAACGTCAGACTCTGTAGGAAGGAAAAAAGCTGGCTGGTTGCCATGACTACCACTACAAACCCCATGAACAAATGAATGATCCTTTTTAGACAAAAGCTTTGACAAACAAACAGCAGCTGACCGGCGTCATGCGTATCGGTGGATGAGTGCCGCTGCCCTGGATCACCCGGGTGAGGGTGTCTGAGAACATGAAGCGAAGCTCTGAAGAGTAACAGTACACCGCATCGATCTTCGGCCACCAGTCTAGATGGGACTGAAAGAAACAGGAACCAGTCAGAGAGAGCAACGACGAGGCAGGAAGTGATCAGCAGATCGTCTCTAGACGCTTACATTGGTGATGATTCTGTGCAACGAGTTGACCAGGACGAAGTGGAAGGTGGACGGGGACGAGGCGGCCAAACAGACCTGGAGGGCAGAGATGAGACCCGGGGTGAAAGGTAGCAGACGGCGATGCTGATAAGCGTTACGCTCGCATCCATACGGCTACCTTAAAGTGCTGGTTGTTGTGGGGATTGATGCGAAAACAGGAAACAAAGCAATCCACCATGAGCTCCACGTCAGCGTTCTGACTGCCGGTTGTCCTCCAGAACGGTTTGGCCGGGTTAAACAGCAGAGCCTGAGGGAACAAGAAAACCGGTGAGCGACAACGTTTCTTCTCACTTCTGACGTCAGAGAACCGCTCAGGCCCATCAGCAGCAGACGGATAAAAGGTTTCAGCTGCTGGACGTGACGACCCGAACGACTGAGGCTAAGAAATCCTCAGAGGGAGGAACCCGTTAAATTTAGACGCCAGCAGCTCTGCTTTCATTCGCGGTTCTTCCAACACTGGCGGCTCATTACTTAGGTTTGTCGTTTATGTTTAGTTTCAAGCTCTTGATGTATAATTACAACATGAACGGGGAGTGAGCGGCGGTACGACGCTGCCCGCGTGTCCGGGGGGGCTGAGGGTCCAGTCTGAGCGTGACGCTGCTAACTGATCTTTATTAATACTGGTACCAGTCATAGCAGATAACTAGCATCCTTAGTCTCTGCCGTGTCAGACTCCAGTCCTCCAGGATCCTTTTAGACGCGTCTCTGCTTCAACACAAATAAATCAAAGGATCAGTTCATCACTCCAACTTTGCAGAACTTGACTGCAGGTAATGAAAGTTTTTATTGAAGATATCTTCAAAACCGCCTTTTATTTGACCATTTAGGACTAAACCATGGTTTGATGATCAGACTGAAGGACCTGGCAAACAATCCAAGTTACGTTCTGAATGGATTTTATGGATGCTGACACTATTATCGGTTCTTCTGTTTCTGCTGCGTCTTTCATGTTCTGACAGGAGGCCCTGAGGACGATTCTTCGTCAGTCGGTCGTCACTCTACTGCGAGGCCTTGCAGGACGGTCGGCCTCTGTTATATCAGCGTCTGGTAGTTCTGCAGTACTGCCAGCAGATGGCGCTGCCACGGGGACAGGACAGATGCTTGCAGTATTGAACCCATTTGTTTTTTTACCCTGGATGGTTGAGTTTCATCCGTGGTCCAACATCCGACCATGAGAGCAGCGCAGATATTCGCTTCCCTACTGTTACACTAGTGAGTTCAGACCGGTCCTGCTCCATTGTTTTCCTGAGGATGAATACTGTTGTAAAGTTATGCTGTAAACTAAACCATCTGCTTGTGTGATTGAGATCATTGCGTTGGACCACATTCTCAGCGTAAAGCGATGCTCCAGCCAACGGCGCAGCTCTGCTACCCTGAACAGAGAACAGCTGGTAGGTTCAGTCTGGAAGATTTACTTTTCAGGGTGAATAGACGGTATTAGAGCTTTTGAAATGTAAAACATCAACAGCTTCCCCTCAAAAGATCCAATAAGACAAAGGGAAAAACATTAGAATAAAGTTAGATCAGATGAAGTCTGAAGCCTTCATCCTGGAAACGTTCTACTCCCTCAGACTAGTGCCGCCATCTGGAAGATAAACTACAAGCTTTGACTAGTTATCCTGCAGGATGGGGCTCAGCTCCTGCATCACACAGCTCAATATCTCAGAGCAGGATGAAGGGAACATGGATCCAGACCTTGAGGTCCATGACGATGGACTGGACCAGGAGGAAAATGGTTGAGTGATCCTCCCAGTTGATGTAGGTAGAAGCTTTGCAGAGTTTGACGCAGGCGATGGCGGCGCTCTCCATCAGCTGTTTGCTCCCACCCTGGCCGGATAAAGCTTTGCGCAAGTTATCCAAAAAGAGTTTCTGCAGAAACGACACAGAAGAGAAGCAGTTGGACGGATGGCAGCAGCGTCTGTGTCAAAGCGTTGGTTTCCTTCTCTCCACCTTGTTGGCCTTGCTTTCTTCCACCGTGTCTTTAGAGATTGTGTGTGTGATCTCAGGACAGAGGATGAGGAGGATGATCAGCAGAGGCCATACAGCCGCCTTCCTCTTGGCGCTCTCTGCAAAACTGTCCACCAAGTCAAACAGCTTCTCTGCAGCTTCTGTGTACGAGAAAACGCAGACATTAGTTCTCACTGATCAGCAGATCCACCTGATCTTTAACAAACACTGATTGAAATCACACAATCAATCAATACTAAAAGCCTCTAACTGTAAGATTTCTGGACGAGTGAAGCTTGAAGTCCAGTTTGAAACGCAGACAGGATGTCTCCTCGTGGACTAAAACTGTTGGTTCTGATCACTAAAACATCCGCCTCCCAGAAGCAGAAGTTAACCTGCAGACGGAGAGCCAAGGGCTCAGTGAGGAACAGTTAGATGGAGTTTGGGTATTTAGGGCTTTTAGATGTGAGGAGGAGGGTTTTAAATTTAACAGGAAGTCAATGATGAGCTGGAATAGGAGGGATGTGACCTTTGAACCTGCAGAATTCAGACTGCACTTTAAAAAGCTTTCTGGTCATAAAGAAAAGCACAGTTATTCTGCTGGGGTTGATGAATTACTCCTTGAATGAAGGAAATCTGCAAAACCAGACTAGTAGCAGATTAACTGGCTTCTATTCTTAGATTATTTATTCTTGGACTGTTCTTCTACTTTTTATTCTAACCGTCTGCAGGTCCGCGGTTGATGGTTTTACATCCATACATACCTGCCATGTCTGCCTGAGGACGTTGGTACAGCATCGTAAATTCATCCGGATAATTTTCCACCCAGTTCCAAAAGGCCTGCGGGAGACAACAGGAACGCGTCTTCATGTTTTATCGGTTCCACACAAACAAACAGGGTGGTTTAGATATTCTTTGTTGTGCTGAGAGGAGACCTTCTCTAAACTGCTGATCACAGCGAGCTGGGCTGGTTTCTTCAGAGCCCGGAACTTCAACACCGTTTCTACAGAAAAGACAAAGAGCGTCACAAACATCTGGTGCAGCGTCGGCCCTGGTGAGAACGAACAGGCTGGGTGAACTTCAGGAGGTGAAAAGGACCCAGCTAGGATGCTGTATTATGAGTGCCGTCCCCATGGAGACTCCTGGAGATAACCGAGCCTCCAGCGGGACACTCAGATGCTTCACAAACCGTGAATAGCATCGTCCGTCTTTCCTGTTGCTACTGATGAAAAGCATCCCCACAGGATGATGCTGCCATCGCCATGTGCTCCTGAGGGGGCGGTGTGTTTAGGATGACATGTCAGATTATTGCTCTGGGACCTAATCCTGCTTTAAGCAGGACTTCCTGCTGGAGGTTTATCATCAGAGCAACGTTCCAGAATATTACTTTGATCCATCAGAAGGAACAGGCTTTAGATTTTCAGACTTCAGGTGTAAAACCTCAGCATAACTGTAAGGTGTTACTCTGACCAACGAATTAACAGGAAGATTCAAACCTTGCAGAAGCCTCTTCAGTTTGGAACAATCCACATTGATGTATTGCATCAGCTCGATGTCGTGAACATCCACGTTGTCCTCGGAGCAAACCGTCAACTCCTGCAGCCTGCAAGACAAAAACATGCGTTTAAAGGAAAGGCACGGCGAGCGGCGCCGGCCACGCCGCCGTCACCGCGCTGAAAGCTGACCTGCATATTCAGACCTGCTTCAGTTAGAGCACAAACAAGTCTTTTAGTTCCACGAGTCAAAATCTTTCAAGCTGCAAATCCTCATTCAAAGACCTTTCAAGTTGATCTGTGAACTTTTCAGCTTAAAAGGAGAGTTGCTACTTTTCTGAAGAGGTAAAAATAAAAACATGTCTGTCTGAAATCTGGTGATGATTCATCTTTATTGAAGTTCTGAGATCAGAGTGTCTCAAACATTTCACCTCCATCTTTGAACTAGATTCCCTCACCTGTTGAACTGCGACACAGAAGGAGGTTTTTATGGGAAAAGACAAACTGATACAGCAGCAACAGTTCGGATCACTGAGACGGTTCAGGGAAATTCAATGTCAACTTTTAAGGAACGCAAACAAATCACAGCCTTATCATTAACTGATTAATTAGATTGAAATGAGCTTTGATCCGTTTAGACAGACATGTTTTCATTGCTGTAGCACAGTTAATCCATAAGAGGGCGCCGCTGTTCATTCATAAAACTGACAGATGCAAGAGGAATAACAACAGAAACGATCAGAGGCTGCTGTGGGATTATTTGACATGACTTTACAGGATGCAGAATCCATTTTTATGCGACTTGTTTTGTAAATAAAAACACTCATGGAGCTTCTTGTTCTCATTTCACTAAAAGCTGACCTCTACTTCAGTGTTTGAAGTGAAATCCAAACTCAGATGTTTTGCTCCACTGTAATAAATATTTTTTAACCATAAAGGTTTTATTGAAGAAATAAATTCCAGGTTTCCAGGACTTGTGATTAGCGGCGTAAACGGCTCACCTGGTAGAGATGCGGCTGAAAACAGCGTTGAAGTTGTTGCAGCTCAAAGAGAACAGAACCGCCGAGGCCGAGGAGCGCAGCTCGGCAGCGTGCTGGTGCCCCTCACGATACGTGTGGATGAAATGACAGATCTCTGGCAGCAGCTGCTTCACCAACATGGTCTCATCCAGACGCAGGCAGTCCTTAGATTGCTGATGAGGTCGGGTAGAGAAGAAAGCAGCAGTTTAACGTGATTCCACTGTTTTCAAACATTTTGTCCAGTTCCAGACAGCAGACCTCGGAGACGGTGAGGAGATGATGCTAAACCAGGTCTGGGCCATGAGGGATTTAGGGAGCTTCCAATATGTCGTCACACAGAGCGAACTCTGAAGCTTTGTGAGGCCAGTGCACAATAAACCAGATGCACCAGCGATTAGAACCAGAATAAGATGCGTTTGCCCAGTAGGAGGATTCGTCTAAACGATGAGGTGCAACAAATAAACCAGCAAACATTTTACAGAAGAATGGATGCAGGCTATTAAAAGTAAACGGCATTATAACATTAGATCAAATAATATGCTCTATGTTGGGGTTTGATGTATTTTTGCTGTGGGGACCCAGGCCTTGTTAATGAGGGAAGAAGCTGTTTTTGTGGCGGGATGTTCTGGTCCTGATAGACCGCAGCCTCCTGCCACACGGGACACTTGTCTCTAATCCGCAATCCTGTGGTGCCGAACATGACCGAGGGAGAGGAGAAAACTACCAGCATGCATCAGGAGATGCTGCTAAGCTGCTAGCTAGCCTAAAGGACAAGCTGCTCCCCTTGAAAAGAAGAGGTTTGATCCATGATCTCAAAGCTCGGTTTCACTGCCAGCAGAATGAGACGCTTCTGTTTTGCCATATTAAAATCCCTTCTTCCATCATCTCCACATTCGAATCATTAGGGCAGCACCTTTATGGCCCCGTGGCCCCCGGACGGGATATACCGAAAATAAACCCCCCCTTTGGGATAAATGAGGTATTATTGAAAGGTGCTTTTTGTTAAAGGAGTCATAACCTGGTATTTTACATCAACAATTCTTCTGAAACTGGGTTTAAATGCACATTTAATCATTTTCAGGAAGATAAAAGCTCATTATAGTATATTAGTGCATAAATGAGATGTGTGTGTGTGTGGTCGTGTGGACGTAGCATTAGCAACATTAGCAGTTAGCCGAGGTTTGTTTCCTGATCTCTTACATGATCGATAAAACGTTGGACAAGCAGCAACAGCGACCGTCTCTGACCGGTGGGACAGAGACGGAGGAGGCTAATGCTAGCTAATGCTAGCTAATGCTAGCTAATGCTAGCTAATCAGAACAGCTTCTGCGACTTGAAAATTAAACTTTGAACATTTTCTAAATGC
>JAUZNJ010033640.1:0-13067 GCA_034780135.1 Jordanella pulchra | reverse complement strand
TTTTTTTAGCTTTTTACGGCACTAGTGGCTCGTTTTTCTGACAGTAGGCTGACAGGAAAGGGGGTATGAGAGAGAGGAGGGGAGAGACATGTGGGAAAGGACCACAAGCTGGATTCGAACCTGGGTCTCCCGCATCGAGGACTAAGGCCTCCGTACGTGGGTCATGTGCACTAACCACTGCGCCACCTGCAGGCCCGGTGTACTAGTTTATATCAGTATATTGATTTAATGTTAGGATTCTATCATACAGTTCAATGTATTATAAGCCCTGAGGCCATCATTCTTTATTTGTTGCCCCACCAGGCTAAGCATTGTTTATTTATTTAAGTCTTTGTAAAACGTTTGCATTTTCTATGACTTTATAGTTATTGTTCAAGTATTAATCTTCCAATCTTTCAATAACACATAATTCTCAAAATGTAATTTCAAATTTCCCGTCAACTTTTAACATTTTTTATGTCAAAAACATGACCAGCTATAGGATGACTGACTGTCATAAAACTCAACCACCGGGCTCACCGTGTTTTCTGGGGGTACCCTGCAAGCACAATGCATGCTAATATTTATTTATCACATACCAGAACAAACAGCTACCTTCTGTTTATTCATAGTCATGGTTGTATTTTCTGTCTTTGTTTTAGGTTCAATGTCAAGAAGAGGTATGTGTAGCATCTCTTAAACATTGAGCTATATAGAAGATCTAAGAAAATATGTGTTTGTCCTGAATATAATTTTTTTATATGCTCTGCTTTTTTTCATTTCATGATAAGAGAGAACACATATCTCGGAGGAAGCGAAGGTCTTCCTCCAGAAAGCCTATAAAGAAGGGATGACCAGGGTGGGATCTCCACTGGTTGGAGCGGCATCCCAGGCCACTGGCTTGCCACCGTTTGTCATTGATGTATGTTTACCAAAGTTCTTTCTAGCCATTCAGTTTCAGAATTCAGAAGGCCAGGTGCAATTTTATATAAAAATAAATTCAACTTCCTGTTTTGTAACAAGACTTTTATGTTTTTTAGAACTGGATTGGAAACTGTAGAAGAAAAAAACCATCTTCTTCTCAACCTAAAAACAAGAAGTTATACACCAAGGACCTGTCTGGTTACAACCTGTTCTGCAGGGATCAGTTAAAGAACAAGGGTGAGAGAGGATTTACTGAAGCTGTTATGTTGACAAACATTGTTGTGTGTATAGCTAGCCTGATCATTGCACTTCTCACTTACAGCACAGCCTTTGCTTTCTCCCCCTGACTATTTTCTGTGCTGTTTTAGAATTGCAGTCTGCCTGTAGTTGTAGCAAAGTAAAGGAAGCCGTTCAGTCTTTGTTGACCTTCCAAATATGGAATTAACATGGACAGCTGCCTGGATGAGCTCAGGTCTTCTGTCTTTGTAGTGACAGATTCGATGTATTTATTTATTTAATTTTCTTTTTTGCATTTCAAGTAGAATTTTTGGTATTGAACTGGCACATGACAGACGTCACAGACAAACATTAGCGATTGGGTAAAATTTAACACCTCTACAGAGGTGTTAAATAGTGTCTCAATAGCCATAGCCCAGAGCCTCTGGATGCTTCAATGTGTAGTACAATGGGTCATTTTTTTACCAGGCTATTCATAAACTTAATGTTTGGAAGACGTATCTTAGTTATTTTGTAGATGTGTAATACTTGCATTGTTCTGTTCGATTTACTTTCTAGAACAGTGGTTTCCAAAGTTGATTCTCAAGGGCTGGACCTTCATGCCCTTGAGCCTTATATTGTCTAGTTTATCTCGTCAAATTACATTTGTGAGATCTTGAGTACTTGATGAAACTTTTCCTATTTGCCATGTAATGTTAGAGAGTTTCCTTAACTTTATCATAATCTACACCCATTGAGTCATACGAGATCTGTACAATGTCGATGGATTGTTTGCTGTTTTTCTTTGTTTTGTTTTTCCTGCTAGGAAGCCTGAAACATATTACGCAGAAATGGTCCACTTTGGCAGAAGAGCAGAAGAGGCAATATGCGGAGGAGGCAGCAGCTCTAAAAGTTCAGCGCACTTCAGATGACATGAGCCCAGATATGCGATGCCTGAAATTGAAGAAGCACCTAAAGCAGATAAAAATAGAGGTTTTCCATCTATGCTAAGACCTTAAGAATGTTTTCAAGCCATTTAACTGTATATTGGAAACAGTGTTAGGAGTTAACCCTGTAATCATTGGGTTTCCAGTTTGAATGTTTACTACGTCTGTCTAAGTCGACTTGCTTTGGCTGCTAGTGGTGCCAGTGAATGACAGCCTGAAACCAGCTGTGGCTATAACACTATTGGGTGGTGAGCTAAAGCCCACCAACATCAGTCTGTAAATTAACTTAATGTTGTGTAAAGTCCTTTCAGTTCCTCTAGACTGAGTGAAACACTATACATTGCTCCACATGCCATTTATTATTTATCTGTGATAAGATGCACTTTACCCCACTTAACTGTTTCACATCATAAAAAAGTGTTTAATCATATAAGGTAATGGTAATAAAAAGAAAAAACATTTTCATATAAAGATTTAATTTGATAACCAAAAAAAAATAATTTTCACTGTTAAAATGGAATCAGTATTGCTAAGTTTTTGTATTATTTTGCTTATAAATTTTTAAGGGTCAGATAATTTTTAGGCAAAGCATAGTGTTCTAATTGAAAATAAAAATTCAAAGACTACCTTGAATGTATTAATGTCATCTACCTTTAGTTAACATGTGTAATAGAAATATTGAATGTTTATATTACTTGCCCTATTTCTATGTTTTATTTTTTACTGTTTTATGTTTTATTTCTTACTGACTTAAGATAATGGAAATTTTCTAGCTCAATAACTTTATTCCTATCCTTTGTAATGTTATGTTTTGAATGACTCTTCTTTTGATCTTTGTTGAAGGTTGCCAGTCTTGAGAAGCTTGGTGTAGAGACTGGTGTAATGATGTATGACCATCAAAAGCATTTCTTAGAAGTCCAAGAAGTGAGCAGCAAAGGTGCTTCTTCGTTCTTCGACAGTACCGACGTACTGGACAACTTTGTTCTGCATTTCAAAGGTTTTCACAAACTGACAGGGATACCTCAAACTTAAATAACAGCTTAGTGGACCTAATATTTACATGATCTTTTCTCTCTTGTTTGCACTGTGTTTTAAGGAAAATCATCATCTTCTTCTGCTGCAAAAGAACCGGTTGATCAAATGGTTAAGAAAGTGCAGGAGCTCTTCAACAGGAAATACAGTAAGAATACATGATCATACTCTAGTAATTTTCTAGTCATGGTCAATGTAATGGATTCATAATTTAACTTCATTGCAGTAATAAAGTTGGTATCTGCGTATATGTCAACATAATGGTCTGTAACACCTTCAATTAACCACGGGCCACATGTATGATTGTGCGTACGCACCAAAACAGTTATATACCATATTTGATGCACAAGTTGATATGTATAAAAATGAGCTTTGTGTGACAGTTTTTGTAAACTTCACACTAATTTCAATATGTATTAACGTGTGGCAACAGAACGGATCAGCAGCTGCATTATATTTCCCAGTAATTGGGATTTATAAAGGCAAGGTGCACAGGTATTTGCACGGCTGTATAAATTAGAATTTTTTGGTGCGTTGCACTTTTGTAAATACTCCATTTGGAGCTCTGTATTACTAATCCACTTTTTTATCTTCAGCTTGACTGCAAATATGTTCAACTTAAAAATTTTTTTTTTTTTTTTTTTAGATGAAGCGGGAGGCAGAGGAAGGCTCCCGTACATCTCCATTCAGAATGAAAGCATAATTATCAACGCTTTTGGTCTACCTGATGGCATCACTCTCAAAAAACCCTGCCACTATGGACGTAAACAGTTAGAAGTCATTTTAAATAATGCAGCAAACATTTCCTTTAAAATAAGTAAGTGTTTGAGCATAAATGTTGATAGATTATATTTAAATGGAAGTCATCCGGTAAAAACGTACTTTGTAATCATGCAATGGGGTGGTCTGTTGTTGAAAGATCATTTTCATAATTTAATGTTTTTACATTTAATCATTCCTTTTGCACTGCTAGACTTTAATTTGAAGTATTTAAAGAGCAGAATCCAAAAGTAGCATGTTTGGGGAAAAGCATTTGGTAAAGGATCCAAGGATCAGAGTCAAAGTTCTGTCGTCTGTCTTTATACACTCGCTCCAACTGCTGCGCCCCATGAATTGTGCTATTCACTTAAGTTTATTGTTTAGCACTACTGTCATAATCACCTTAACATTTTGTCATACTCATCTAGTATAATGTAGTCAAACTTCTGAATAACTATACTTGCGTACTATAATGGCGTCTCTGTAATAGCTTCTTACAGACACACTTTTTGTCCTTTTAGAAATAAACGGACAAAAAAGTCTTTCTTTATTTTTAGTTGCTCCATTGTTTTGTACAAGACAATGTTTATTGTTTTTAACGTTTCATCTCCTCGGCTAGTATGGTCACACGACTTGAAGGATAACAAACGTTTACGAATACTTTCTATGGCAGGTAAAGTGGAAAACAAACAAAAACCATCTGTCTCGAATGTTTGCTGAAAGAACACGGATGATGGGAAGCAACACTTTAGCAGAAAGATCATCCATCCTCGTTTTTCTTTTGTTTTTTCTTTTTGCTTTTGAACTTCTGAACTAACGAAGGCGTTATTGTGTTACTCTGACAACAAAGAACATTTATTATAATTAATGTATTGACAGTGCAATAATTATTTTTATACAAACTAGATGCAGCATTCACACTACTAATTTCAGTTTTCTCTTCAGATGAAAAGACTGTTGAAGAATCAGTTGTAACATCTGACACTGGAGTGGTGATAACTGCAGATGGTATGTCTTCAGATTGAACACAGTGTTTTTTATCTCATAGTAAAGGTGGTTTGTATTGGTGTTAAGTAGAAGATTATACCTATGACTTTCAAATACACTTATTGGAAGGACTTCATTCAGTTTCTCTTTCCATGTAACAGAGTTTTTTTTTTGGACTTGTTTTAATCATACAATTCCATTTGAAATTGTATATATGGTTTTTTATATTAGAAATAAATCTCTTTCTCTGTAACAGTTCTATTCACTGTATCCCAACAGATACCTGCTTAGTTATTTGCTATTATGGTCTGTGATGGAATAGTTACTGTAAAAATTTTGCAGAAGCAGATGCCAACTTACAACAAGAAATGAAACAAATATACCCTGGAGTATGAGAAATTATCCTTCGTTCATTAAAATGAATAAAGTGCAATATTGTGTTGATTAAATCAGCCTTAGGAAAACCTTTAATCGTTCACACTTCACAATGTGTACTTCAGAAAAGCCATGTCCTGGATACTTGTACTTCAAGTTTTGATATTTTATTGTACTCATATTGAAGATATGTTTGAAAAACAATTTCAATAATTATATTTTATTCTTTGTATCAGACCCCGGGAAGAAAATTAGGACACCAACCGTGGAAGACATTTTGAATGCAATGTGTGCAAGTTTGTTGCATGTCTATCCTGAATGTCCTCCATTATAATGTTGTTCTGTATGTTATGTGGGTATATTACTAAGCGCACTACACCCTCGGTAACATAAAATGTCTGGTCTTCCTTAGGAAAATATATATTCCAGATGATTTATAGGTTTTCAGATACAAAAAGTGTGTGGAGTCCAGCTTTGTCTTTAGGTCACTCTGACGTACAACCAGATATGTTTAAGAAATTATAAATATTCTATACTTGGATAAATCACATATGCATTGGGGTACGTGTATTGGGTGATCTCATTAGTGAGGATGTAACACCTTTTATAATGTTCTATTATGAATAGTCGGATTATAGCTGTGCTGTTAATGTCTGCCAGATTCATACCGGCATTGATATTGTGGTTGTACTAAAACTTATGTGTAATATAGTGCATGTGATGCGTTTCTCAAGCTAAGACTGTTGAACAAATGTAGTTGTGACAATTAGCAAGTTGGCAAGTCTCACAGCAGCTGATGTTCCCTCTGAACAATAGTCACATTCACAAATGTGGAATACAGAAATATTGTATTGTGAGCTGTTAAAAGTAATAGTTGCAGCTGGTGTCACAGCTGACATATTTCCGAATCCTTTGCAGCTCTATGTTTGGTTATGTTTTATTGCTTATTCAAACCACTTGAGGTGGAGACCATCAGTCACACGACAAAACACAGAAAACTCTCATTCCCTACGTCCATCAACCACATTTCCAGCTTTAATTACACATGCAAACATTAAAGAAATCATTCAATTAGACGTACCACAAAATACAGTAGTACAGAACTAAAGCATAGATGCTTATCTTACATCACTTGTTTAATTTCAAGGAAGTAGAAGACAGTTCAAATTACGGAACTAATGAATGAGCAGGCAATAATTTGTTTTCAACATAAAAAAAATGCAGAAATAATTACATACAAATCACACTAACCAATAGCTTAAAGTAGGGTTTCCTAAAAGTGTCCCTCAATGGCCAGCGCCTTGCATTTCTTAGTTCTGTTCCTGGTTTAATTCAAGGCCTATGAATAGGTTGACATGATGAAAAGTCACCGGTGAGAGAACTAAAACATGCAGGATGCCCATCCTCAGGGCCCTAATTTTGACAACAATGAATAAAAATAAAAAGTATTAATAATAATTTCTTTAAATATGCTGTTTACACAGAACTGATAGTAACGCTTGAGTTCAACATATTCCCGTATAAAGTATAATATGTTAAACGTTACTTGAAGGTACCTTGAGATCTCTTTGCAACTAAACTGTTAATTCTTCTTTAGATGAGCGGAGCGTATCAGAGCCTCTGGGTTTGACGGAAGTGCTGTCAAGAGAACCAACTACAGATGGTACGCATTTGAATAAATTAGGGCATTATGTTCTTTTATGTTTTTTTAGACTACATTTGTCAATAAATGACTTATTTTTCTTTATTTAGATACTACGGATGTTTGCAACATCTGCCACTGTCTGTTCAGTGATGAGAAAAAAAATGCCAAGAAGTGGCGTGAGTGGCGACGCTGCAACACATGTGAGCAGTGGTCACACCTGGCATGTGGATTCAAGAAAAACTTGTGTCGTCATTGTCAGACTCCTAGAAGTTGAGCCTTGTTATGTCTTTCAGAGCGAAGGTGGAACATTAACATGTTTAACGTTGAAAAATTGTCTTATAGTACTACTTGGTTCTTTGCTGGAATAATGACACGGTGTCTCACTGTCCAAAATGTTCAAATCTGTATGTTCGAAGATACTAACATATGATATGTGTAGTTTTTGGCTTTTTATAGCCATGGATCTCCACTGTGCAACATCTTCAGGTCTGTTAAATCATTCACTTCTGTTTTCAGCAAAAATGGAAAACAAGCTTTTATTGGAGATGTATTTTTTTGTTGTGCTATCTGTCATTAAAGATGTTTTTTTCAAAATGTATTATGTATCACTGGGACTGCAAAAATGACACTCAATGTTAGCATTTCCTGTAGTTTGTCTTAAACAATTGATAAATGTACAATGCATCAATAAAAGCTTTCGTATTGAAAAGATATTCTGTCAAATGTGACTTTAAATAGTAACAAACATTTGGGTATCACGTCAGTGAGCATGTTAGCTGAACTCATTACTGTTGGACTTCAAAAATTTCCACATGGTAGCACAGATAATACCATTTAGCAAAAGAATGAGTAAGATATTTCCTTTTAAATAAATTGACCAGGTTAGACGACACGTTCAGGTAAAGGCACTTTCTCCCTTCGTGAAATCGTTAGGACAAACATGTTGATAGGACACAGCTGCAGAAGATCCCAGTGTTGGATGCAGTAGATCCACAACGTCACACGTTACTATCGGTTATCAATCGGTGACACGCCACGTGACCAGTTACACACTTTTTGCCGCTTCATGAAAACTATTAATACGATTTGACATTAGGATTTCATTCTGTCTGATGATTTCAATTCATGACAGGAAAATGTGATTTACCTGCTTTAACAGAATTTGCTGCCCACTCAGACAGTTCAATCATGACATCGCCCCGTGTGTCGATGATGGGGCGCATTGCATTTCAAACATTGAACGTGTGCTGCAACAATAAGACCCTGTGAGTTGTAAGTGCGAGGCTGTTATAAAGTAATGTATATGGTCATTGAGAGTGTAATTGTAGTGTATTAAACTATGATCAGGGCTTCACTTTTTTCTCATCTTTAGTTTAGCTGCACTATTACAGATAGTATGTGTTAACAAGGAGAAGCTGTATGGGAGAGTGATGCAAAAGAAGCCTTTTCAGCAATTACGCCTCAAACGCTTGAGGTCTGCAAAAGCACATTTGGATGAGCCAGCTTCATTTTGGAATAAGGTCCTGTGGACTGAAGAAACAAAGATTGAGTTGTTTGGTCATAAAAAAGGCATTATGCATGCCGGGAAAAAAAAACAACATTCCAATAAAAACACTTGCTACCCACTGTAAAATTTGGTGGAGGTTCCATCATGCTTTGGGGCTGTGTGGCCAATGCTGTTACTGGGAATCTTGTTAAAGTTGAGGGTCACAGGGATTCCACTCAATATCAACAGATTCTTGAGAATAATGTTCGAGAAGCTGATACGAAGTTGAAGTTATGCCGGGGACGGATATTTCAGCAAGACAATGATCCAAAACACCGCTCCAAATCTACATCTAGGCATTCGTGCAGAGGAACAATTGCAATGTTCTGGATGGCCATCCCAGTCCAGACCCGAACATCATTGAACATCTGGGATGATTTGAAGCTCAGCAACCATCACACTTAACTCAACTGGAATTGTTTTGTAAACAGGAATAGTCAAAAATACCTTCATACAGGATCAAAGAACTCATTAAAAGCTACAGGAAGCAACTACAGGCTGTTATTTTTGCAAAAGGCAGATCTAATAAATATTAATGTCAGAAATGTCTGAAATATCACAGAAACACTGATGTAGCTCTTAATGAATTTTTAATACAGAGTAGTGCCCTTCAAAATAATGTAATTATTGGATAACCGTCAAATATTTCTCAAATATGAACATCACAAAATTGAGTACACAAAATGAGTAAAACTAAAATGCCCTTGATTATATATAGCTTGACTTAAAAAAACGATATGTCTCAACAATATCAAAAGCAATAAACTGAGAAGTTAGAACAAAAAGTTTAGATGAAAATCAACAAACAATGAACATTTTATACTGGAATATGTGCTCTTCACATCGGACAGTAAGTGGCCATAAATCATGAAGATGATTCACAATCTATGCTGTTCTCTCCTTCGTCAACATTGTCGTCGTCATCATCCTCTCCATCGTCAATGCTTTCATCATAAGAGTTAAACTCTGGTAGGTGATGATTTGGAGGAGGGGCACCGACTGTTCCAACATGTTCATTGCACTGTACATTTTCTTTTCTAACATGATAATGTTTTGAACCAGGATCTGCAGTATCATTTATATCTGAACTTAAATGTCCATGTTGTTGATGAAGGTGAAGAATGACAGTGTTCATCTCTCTCTAAAGTAGAAGCTGTTCTTCAGCTGCTCTAGTCTTCAAATGCAGGGCTTCTATTGCTCCACTTTTTTAGGTTCTTTGGAAAAACACCATGATCTTCAATCTTTAAAATAAGAGAACAATTGCAAGTGGAACCTTGTTAAAGCGTAGTAGCAACATAAAGTGAATAACAGCATGTAGAAAGTTGAATAAAACCTTTAGATCAATTATACTCACTTGTTCATCAAACAATGTGTACAGCTGGGAGGAGGCATCACACAATTCTTGAAATTCTAAATGTGATGGAAAGATGGCAGTTTGTGGAGGCCACGTCAGATTATTGTACTCTGTAACAATCGTCTTCAGTTTCCTGTTACAGACATTCACTTGCTTGGACAGCCTTATAGCAGCTCCCTGTCCACCTGTAAAGAAAGAAGAAATATAAATACTAGTAAAAATAATACAATCAACACAATATGAAAACATGATACAATAATCATTTATTGAAGTATGTTAAACATAATAAAAGGTCAACATCTGAAATAGTGTTTATCTCAATTTGGATTTTGTGAACTCAAGTAGTGGCAGCCAATTCTACACAAGATATTCAACATGACACTAAAGGAAATCTCAGTTTGTAGGACAAAATCTATTACTGCCATTAATTGAATGATATTTTAACTGTACTCTTAAAAACGTTATCCTCAGAATAGAAAGACTGATAGTTCTTACAGTGACTTAATATCTGCTGTAATGCATAAGATCATTGAATGTTCATTAGAAAATGGATGTATTACAATACTCACTTATCTGTGCCTATTTACAACGGGCATAAGGTGAAAGACAGAATCCGCCCAAGAAACATATTCATACACCAAAGATAAATAACCACACACATCAAAAGCACATAGCCATGACAAAGAAGACGTTGGAATAAACCAGTCACTTCTTACACTGCATGAAGAAGCTTAAGTACCCAGAGTGAACACATGCATGGTGCAGGGATAACAAAGATTAAATTTAGGTTTACCACATGCTGGGATTCAACAAAAACACCTTTGAGCTTCAATTTTGCTAATGACCATACAGTCAAGAAAAGAAGTAGCGTTACTATTATATCTTCTTTTCAGGTTGAGAAGAGTGGCCCTCTCCTTTGCTTCATTTTGTGCTCGTCGTATCAGCTGACCTCTAAGTTCCTGGTCAACATCTCTCAGTGTCATCCGAAGGGAGCCACCTTCGTTTTACACCATGGTGTCTCTCAATTATTCAAAGATCGCTGTCCAGCCTAACCACAACAAATAAAAAAAAAAAACAAAAAAAAACAAGGCACAGTTTCTTTACTTGAGGTGAGAACTGTTGTTCAAATATAGAACAAATTTCTGTCACTTACTGTGATTCATCTTCAATGAGTGACTCCTGTTCATGTGATCCGGATCTAAACATGAAAACAAAGACTTTCTATTGGCATAGCTCGTATAATAAGCTGAACTTAATACTTTGTCATTAATGTGGCAGCATTGTAACTCCTGTGTAAGTATTTCACAATGTTTATACATGATCTCATGTATGTCTGAGGTTAGTGCCTAGTAGTGAGGTTAGGAACAAGGAACGACCACCAAATTAAGACATTTGACTAATTTTTTTTGTATTTACTACATGTCTTGAAAACTGCAGACCTTTGCAGCGCCCTCATCATTACAGACACACCAGCAATCTGTCTACTGATTTGGTATTCAAAAAAGGATCATACCTGAGCTGGTTGAATTCAGTCAGCTTCATCACATAGTTCCTCTTCCTCTCTGTAGATAAGTCAACCATGTATGTTGTTGAACAATCCAATATCTCTGTGAATAATTGGAAATAATATGAATTACATCAACATTTAATTTCCCTTTAGGATAAACATCCATACATCTTCTTCCACTTAGCAGCAGTGGGCCTATATGACTAAGGCACCTGCATGGAAAACTGTTTTCGGCCGCTTGGGTGCATGGTTGAAAGCACAGCCAACAGGCTCACACCTCTGGCAGCTCTGGCAACAAAACGGGAACCAGGTGAACGGCATCCATGCAAGGGAAGACTGTCTCCAGTGGTCATGCATAAGGGGTGTTATGGCTGCGCTTTGTCTGGTTCCTCTCCTAGGATGTGTCTGCCTTGGGTGACCCTACCAGGGGCATAAAGGCTCCGACAGCAAAGCTCCTAGGATCATTGGGACACTCAAACCCCTCCACCACGTTAATGTGGCAGCCCATGGAGGGGTGCTACACAAAGCATTTTTGAATTTCAATGTAATATAGTTCAATTAATTTAAGAACCATAAACAATCCAGTTCATTAAAAGTGTCATAGTCAAAAAAGATATTCAAACTCTGTTTAGATGGAGTCAAAGCAGCTTTGAAATGACATTCACAACATTGCCACTTGACACAAATGAAAAAAACAAACAAACAAACAAAAAAAAGAAATAGAACAGAAAAAAAACATACCTTTGTCTCTAGTTTTTAAATGTGCAGCTTGTCTACGTGTCTCTTTCCATCCATTGTTGTAGGTCAAAGGAACAATAAATACAAAGGAAAAATAAATAAATGAATACAAAACTTTTTTTGCAATCAAAAGGTTTCAATTAAGACCAGCTTCCTCGGTGACTCTTTCAAAACTGCAGAAATCTCTTCCTCAGCAATACTCACAATCTTCTGGGCTTTGTCCCACCTCTGAAGAAGCTGCACATCTGTAAATAACGGCCAGTGTTTAAGTTCAATTAAAAAAGTTTCAGTAAATTATTAAATAAACTATGGACATATGCTACACCTAGATCTGCAGATTTTCTTCTACCATAGTGCAGGAGTGCGTCTGTGAGGAGGTCAAGGCGATGGGAGGGAGTCATCACTTTAGTCACTCGAGAAAATCTTCTCAAAAACGACCATAACCTCTCCATGCATTCACCATCTGTTGGTCCAAATCCAGGAACTCGTCGCGTGCCGTAAATGATCTGATTAACATAATTAGTCATTACTGTAAAGTGTGCAACACCCAATACTGAGCCTAATATATTGGACATCATGTAGGCCTGTAACAATTACAAATGGACACCAAAGTTATCATCAATGACAATGTTGTTCATTGGAGGCCATATGAAATTTTAAATGATAATTAATAATGATAATATAAGTAAATATTCTCAATATTACATTTTTAATTAGAAATGACACTTAACCCTGGAGCTGTAATACAATTAAAATATACAAAGTACATAAGCAAAAACACATAAGTGTCATGAAAATACTGCTGAGGCCAAAAAACCATATATAACACTGATGTTATCCAGTTATAAGGAATATATCACGGTATTTGAAACAATTAAATTCATTTTCAATTGTCATGCTGCTTTATAGCAACAGGGTGAACAATATGTATTTATGATGTAACAAGATGTTCAATTTGGTTGACTAACTTTAGAACAACCTTCTCTCTTCTCTCTCTCGGCGAGTGCAGACGTGTTTTCTCTCTGCTCTGCTCCCTCCCCTGCCCTTGGTGCCTTGCT
>JAUZNJ010033639.1:0-13068 GCA_034780135.1 Jordanella pulchra | reverse complement strand
CACACACCAAATTGTAAAATATATTTTTTTTGACACAAAGGGGCAGTCTAAATGTTAGCCTGTGACTGAAGCAGCCAAGACGAAGAGTGAACAACTAACTGGGATGGTTGAAGACCATTCTAACTCGAGTTTGCACTACATAAGGGTAGACCTTTCCGAGCAGCAACTTTACTGTATATCATCATATTTAGGCGTTATGTAGGCCTAAAAAGCAAAACCTTGAACTTTAGTGCTAAACAAAGAATATAAAAATGCAAACCTGACTTTCAGGTAAAGCATGTTTACTTATAAACTGCAGCTCGCATGATCTACTTACTGACTTCAGAGCTCATTCTTTGTCTGCTCTATTTCCGTGTGCTGTCATTATAGGCTTATCAAAGCTTAGACAATGTTAAAAAAAATGCATTGAACTCATCCTTTCCTGTTTGGATTTGAACCAACAATTCAGCCTTTTATTTCTGTTTCCCTCACCTGGGGATTGGATGCCTGTGACAGAGTTTGGGCCACTCCCTTTAGTCGCTGCAGAATGGCCTGTAGGTCCTCCTGTGGATCCATGACGTCCGAGTTGCTGAGCCCCCGGGTCAGAGGGAGTAGTAACTGGAGGATGGAGTCCATTTCTTGAGTCATCTATAGAGAGCAAAACATTAATGTATCATCACTAGAAGTTAGCTAAATTAGCACCAGTTGAAAAAAATCTGGTACAGTTTGTGGAAACGCAAACACGTGTTTTTCCAAAAGGAAATACATCAAAGATGTGTAATGAGCCAAGTGATATTACCTAAGATCTATGTTTACGTAAGCTGGTCAGATGATCGGGCTGAATTTTGTTATAAGGAGTCCGTCTTTATATGAGGAACTGTCATTAAAACAGGGAAAATATGAAATGTTTCTTTTGTTTTCTCAGCTCTTCTTCTTCTTTAATATGTTAGAAATATAGAAAAAAAAAAAAATCAGAAATGTAAAGTATTCTCACAATGCAAAATGAGACAGACGAGAAAAATGGATGACGCAGAAGCCTGGTTAGATATCACATGTTCCTGCTCTGATGTACTTTAACTTGAGTGTGAGGACTCATCAACCTCATCTCCTTTTATTTAACATCTATCCACAAATCAAGACATTTGCACCTTTGGATGGTGTCAAACAAGTCACACTGTCATGTAGAACTTGTCATATTACCCCTCTTTGCAAAAGGCAGCAACTCTTTCTTTTTTTTTTTTTTAAATCACAACAGCACGAGCCCCCATATTGACTGATTTCTTTTGTTTGTTTCCACAAAGAAATTTTAGGAAAGAGATTTTTATTCTCGGTGATATTTTTTTTTAAAGTTTTTACTGAAAACACACGTTCCATGAGGCACTACGGGCAGGAATACTACAGAAACACCCACTTGCAGAGTTCCAAGTGCAAAAGCAGCACGTTCAGCCTAAACAAAAAATACTGGTGTCTCTTTCGCTCAGTGTTAGACCAGATTTAGAGCCTTGCTGTCGAGGATGATTGTGTTTACTGTAAGGATTAAAGAGAGACTTTTTGACTTCTTGGATAAATGGTTTTGTTTTCCCCCCCCCCCAAAGTCTCACTGAATAGGTTCAATTGCGTTTACATGCTCTAATGTACTGTTGAAATGCCTACAGTTTTTCAGTGGGCTACATTGTATCACATTCAAACAAACTTAATGTGATACTTCAGGTCAAGATCTCTCTGTCCTGCATTTGGGTTGTTTGATAAAAACACCACCTGCACTTTAATTGTTTTTATTTCTGCAGAAAGATGCTGGTGATCTCTGCAGTACAGAGGGCGGTCCTATAGGTTCTTTAGTTTTCATTTAAGGAATGATGCTTTCAGACTCTAAAATAGTTTTAGGAGAAAAAGAGAGAGTGTATGGCCTGTTTTAGCTTTCTGTCTTTTTAAATTAATATTTCACATTGATAAACCTCTGGTATGAAGCTACTATTGGGGAGAAAAGATCCTGAATCAGACATTACTGGTAATGATGTACCGTCAGCTGGTGGAGAACAATAGCGCCACAGACAAAAATAAATTATTTTCTTCCTTTTTTGGAATGTTTTATTTTACATAAAAAAATTTAAATGATAACCCAACAGATTTAGAACGTCTTGGTGGAGAAAATCATTTAAAGATGATCTATTTAAAAAAAGATTATTCTAAGCAGTTTTATGCCCTAAATAGCCTTTAATGCATTGTATAATAATATTTCCAGTATTCTTTAGGTAAGCTCATTAAAGAAATGATAGAGGGATTTCCAATTGGAAAAAGTAAGTAACTTTCACAGAATTTTGTTTTTTTTCTTTTAGATATTTTTTCTGCATTTAATTAAAAACTGAGCTGTTGTACCTGTTCTTTGCCGACACCCCAGTCTGCCGCCTCCAGCTCGGACAACAGAGAGGCGTCCAAGTGGCTCCTACTCTCCTGCAGCGACACCTCCTCCTGCAGCTCCTCCACCTGAGCTTGGAGCTGCTGGGAACGACCCCGCGCCGCCTCCACCTCCTGCCACGCATCTCGAAGCTTAAATGAAAAAGAGAAACGCATGATTCTAACAATATTTTTAGAAAACATGAAAAACAGAAATCTTGTTTAGTTTTTATTAAGTCAGTTATTTTCAATTGCAGCTGTTCACAGTTTCTGAGTGACTTGGGCAAACATTTATTTGAAGCGAAAGCTCGACCGACCAGATTCCAGCTTTCAGCCCAACATGAAACCAGTGAACAAGTCAGGAATCCAGACTTGTGGGTAGAAGCTTAAATAGCAGGGATGAGGCGATTGTTTTGCAATTCTTTTAGCAATCCCACTGAAACCCTGGCGGCTTGGCAGAATGCAGAGCATCGCTTTTAAACTGAGGCTGTTATTCATTTACCAACATAATTTACTGATTCGACAAACCCTAAGTGGAGGGTTTTCATAGCTGTAAGGAAAGGTGGGGGATACACCTTCTGTTTTTGAGGTATCAGCATGCGTGTCTGTTTGTATACCTGCTGGCTGTGCTGCTTGTCGAGTTGGTCATGCTGGGCTAAGCATGTTTGTAAAGAGGCCAAACTGGCTTTGAGCTCAGCGTTTTCTCGACTGACACTCTCCAAACGTTGCTCCAGCGCCTGCTCCTTCTGTGTGAGCCTCAGCACCTGAATGAAAAATGACAAAAACACAGCTCTTTGTCTAATCGTCTCATCTGCTACCAGACACTGAACCTAATGTAAAATGTGAACATCAACCTGCTTAGCAGACAGGAAACATCTCATTGTTTGATGAAACAAATGCAGTGAAGAATAAAAGAAGAAAATAAAAAAAGAGAAAGAACAAGAAATTGGAGGCTTAAGAAAGGACCAACTAATAAAGCTGCTGAGTGGTTATAATGGATGACAGATATAGTTCCTGTCAAAGAGTTATATACATGATCCAATCATATCAATGTTTTCATAATTTTAGAGATTTTATGGCATGTCTGAGCAGTCCTATTAATCATCATCCAAATTCTTCTAGGCTGAGGAACATTTTCATGGCAGGTTAAACTTTGTCCAGGTTGCAACCATATGGATCAAAACATCACCTTAAGCTTTATGGAATTTGTTCAATACGTTAAAGAACAACCAAAGACGATCAATGTCCCTGTCCAGAGTAATGTGCTTCACTCTGGACAAAAAAAAAAAAAAAACAAACCAACATTTCTCCCTCCAGACTCAAATTAGCAGCTGGACAAATTTGACACTAAACTGTACCAACAGTGAAGCATGGTGGTGGCTGTATCATGCTGCATCTGTCAGATGTTACAACTTTATTTTCAGTTAATGGCTAAATGGTTGAAACCTGGATAGATGTGAATGTTTTCACCTGATCTGAGAGCCTAAACACAAACAAACAAGAATAAACCTTTAGGTTGAGCTAAGCTAGAGACTGTAATCCAAGTATTACAAGGAAAATGTGTTCAGATGTTATTTCATAGATATGATTATGATTACAGAATAAAAAAACAAACAAACATGTAATTTAAACTTGTTTCTGCTTTCACCTGCTCCTTCATGGCGCTGATCAACTCCTCATCCTGCTGTCTGTTGTGGCCTCTGTTCTGCTGGAGCTCCTGTTTCAGAGCCTGCAGCTCACTGCTCATTGCTCTCTCCACCTCCATCGCCTTTGAACACACAGCAAGGGAAAAGAGCACAGCAAGTTTATAAAGGAGAAGAAGCTTGTAGCTCTTAAGCAAGCGAGAAGATTTATTCTGCATTTTCTTGGTATTGTTTTATTAACTGATCCAGAAGAGGCAAATCTAACAGGGTTTTCATTGACTTAAGAGTGCTAAGCTACTTAATACAATTAGATACTTAGAGAACAGACATATACAACTCATTATATAAAATCTCTGTAAGTGAAGAATATAGAAGAAATTGCACATTATGTGAAGAAATTATTTATTTGCTTCTAATTTTCAGTCAAGTTTATTCAAGTTCTGCTTTTGGAAAAATAAGCTCGACTTAAAACTTCGGGTTGCTTTAAGAACAAAATAAAAAAAGAGCAAAACAGAGCAAAATGAAAAATAAAAGCTATTTATCTGATTTGTTTGTGCTTTCTAAACTAAGTTATCCTTGAATTTGGAGAAAATTAAGTTTATGTTATTTGGAAATTGGAATTAAGGTGTTAAGGACTGTAGGAAGGAGAAGGGATATGATTAAAGTTTTCACTTTCACTCCTTTTGAGTCACAGACACTATATTTACAGATAATGTAGTTATCATTATATCATTAATTATACATTATCTTTGTTAAATGTTTTAAATGTATTTGATTGTCTGAAATCAAGCTATTTATTGATTTATTCACATCAGGAGCTTCGGCCTGGACTCCAGGATGTGGTTTTACTCGCATCAAAATAAACCAGCTGCAATATCAGAAAGATTCCAAGAAAAAAAAAGTAAGAATCAATATTAAAATAGGTGAAGCTCAGAATAAAGGCCATCTGTGAAACATGCTGCAGCTTTGAGAACAAACATCACCCCTGCCTCCGCCTCTCGTTTCCTGAACCCAGACCCTCAGTTCCCCTTACTCAGCAGTTCGCAGGCCGCTGTCAGGTCTCATCAGGCGCTCATAATACCAGATGAAACGCCGGCCTCCACAGTGGAGGGAGAGCACAGGCGTCTTGGTGACATCTTCATGCCCCATTAGACAGCAGTGGAGCAGGAGATAAACTTGGACTTGATGGTAAATGGTTTTCAGAGCGAGTGTAAAGAGGAAGTGAGGCTAACATAGGGGAGGACCGATGACAAGAGTAAAGGCGACACTGATGGACGAAAACAAAACAGGGGAAACAAGCCGTGGAAAAGAAAATGAGGGGCTTCTAATGAACGTTTCCTCTACTCTACTCTCTCATTCAATAAACTTGGGCCTTTTCCACAAAAGAGGCAGCGACCCACTGGCCACCAGCAAAACAAGAGAGAGAAGAGGACACTTCTCTAGTAGAAACAAAAAGCCTAATTGATAAATCCTCTGGAGTTAATAGCCCTTATGAAGCCACAGGTCCCCACCAATGCAAACACAGAGGAATCGACCAGCCGACAACCCAAGCTACAGCACAGTCCCTAGAGACCCCCTTTTAGAAAGGAATAGCTCTTCCCCTGGGATACGATGATGTTTGGGAGTGAGAGGCAGCATCAAAACAGTTAAAAATCAACGATTTAGCTCAGAAACGTACAAAAGCCTTTTGTTTAATGTGGCTTGTGAGCGTGGTGATGCTGACAAAGGAGCGAAGGTCACGGTGGCTTTTCTGAATTCAAGGACTCTCCTTTTCCAGTGCAGAGAGAATCTGATCACAGCTGTCCAATGCAGTGAGTGGGAAAACGCAAAGCGTGGCTCCAAAGTAAACCTTAAGGAAGGGAGTAGCATTGGTTCGAATGTTAGAAATGCCTCAGATCTGCAGCTAAACATGACATTTAATCAAGCTAAAGAAAAACAACAATATTTAAGAAAAAGAAGAGAAAAAAAACGCAACACAGTTTATCAGGAACGGGCTTTAAAATTTTAATTAAAAAAATTAAGGGAATCAAAATCCCACAAATGATCAGCCAAATACTTTTACCATTAGATTTAATTAAAGTTTAGATTTAAAAAACTTTCAGGTTGAGTAACTGACCATTTCCAGCCTCCCATTATAAACATACTCCTATTTCAGCTGATATTTCTTATCAACTTCTTTCAAATTTCTCTTTTATCAGAGAAAACAGAAAATGTCCAAACCTCCTGTTTATTCTGAATTACATCTCATGTTTTACCTCGATAAAGACTAACAGAAACATTTCCAGCTAAAGTGATTCATGCAATTAAAAAGAAAACTGACGCAACAGAGACATGACTGCAGCCTGGCTCCAATAATGCGACTAAAACCTGGGACACTTCTGAACTCTGTCAACATTAGGGATTCTCTGTGCTGTTTTTAAAGGCAGCGGTTTCCTCATAAGCAGCAGAACAGGAGATCCTAACTCCACCTATCTCTCAGGAGTGTTGGATATTGCTGGTAAATTGCTTCTGGATTCCATTTCTCAGATTTCTGTGGTAAACTCTCAAGATTCCTGTCAAGCTCTATTCATACTCAATTATAACATTGATGTTTCCAGCAAGATGATACAAAAAACTGAAAACTTTTTGTTGAAAAGAGGCAAAGCTTAAAGCTGAGAAGGAGGTATTTACAACAAGCAACACCGGTAGAGATGATCAGAAAGAAACCTATTGCAACTGACAAGCGAATAAAGCCTCTGATTGGAAGTTTGACCAGCTCCTTAACTATCTTGCAAAATTCCTTGATTTTTTTTTCAAAGGTCTAAAGAGACTAAACAAACCATCACCCTACAGTGAAACACGGTGGCATCAGCATAATGCTGTGGGGATGTTTTTCTTCAGTAAGGGAAGGGAAATGAACCAGAGTTCATAAAAAAGACAGATGCAGGAAAATCCTGGAAGAAAACCTTTTGAAGACTTTTCACTGGGATGGAGTTTTGCCTTTAAAGAGGTACAGCAACACTAAACATAGATCCAAACATCCAAACACTAAACATAGATTTTGTTCATCTGTTCTTAATATTTGCTAGTTGAGACATACTGAACTGTTACTGTAGCTACAGGAAAGGTAAATCAGGCATCTTTTTCCCCTCCGTTTCTCATTATGAACCACTTAGTGTTCATCAATTGCATGAAATCCACACAAAATGAACTAAAATTTTTCTTTTAATGTGGAAAAAACATTTAAGAAAATCAAAAGGGATAAAAATACACAACGTTTGCAAAGAAATGTATGAAATATTATCTTAGACGTGCAGTAGATCTGCATATTGGTGGACGTCCTTCTCTCTGAAGGGGTCTCAGGCGGTGACATTAATTATTTCCCTGACTTTCCGAGTGATAAAGAAAATTCTACATTTTTTTGTATGAGTTACTTTAAATTGAAATGATTCCTGGTACAAACAAACAAAAAACAAAGAAAGAAAGAAATAAAAAAAACAGGTAAATCCACAAACCGTCTTCAGGCTTTCTGTAAAAGCTTCACAAGTTAATATGTATTTAATGAATGTTTAACAAAGTTAAACATGTATACTCCTTAAACAAAAAAGAGGAAAACCTGAATGGTTTTTCGAGGTTTACTAAAAATCTAATTCCAGACCCATGAGACTTACCAGTTTTAAAACAACATGACAGCCACAATTCAACTCACCCCAGCAGGAAGCAGCGATACTCTTCACCATGTCTGATCACCAAACTTTCGACACAGAGCTCCTTCGCAAAGCTGTTTCATAACCTCGATCGCTTTATTTTCTGACATTTTACCATCTAAACAATCTATAACCAACCAGGAATGGATCCTAACAGCCAAATGAAACACTTGCTTCACTCTTTTTTTTTTCTCTCTCCTAAAGCAGCGCAGAACTGAACTATTATCTAAATTGACTTTTTCCTGAACTTCAAGGGAGCATGTGAATTCCCAGTAGTGGAGGAGTTCCTTGATTGTTTGGACCTTGACTTATGGGAGGATAATATCTGCTGCTTGGATTCATTTTTAACTTTTGCTCCCAGTTTCACAACAACAGAAAGAAACAGGTTCGCTGGGCGATCAGTGGAGTAGAACGCAACAAGCTCACAAATGTTTGGAAGGACACGGCATGCTTTACTGACACTGGAAAAATACCCAAGGTTGTCCAGCTGATGGATCCTATTGGTTCCTCTGTGTTCACTGATAAGAAGCTGTAAAATATGTCAGACCTATTTTTCCTCCCTGGGTGGGGCGTTTCTGTGAGATCAGCACGATAAACGTTTGAATTAAACCCTGAGTCATCTGAATGCTGTCACTGATCTCACCTATGATGTCATTCAATTTTTTTTTAAGTTCAAAGGTAACTTTAGTATGTCTCTTATTAAATGTTTAACACAAAAAGTCAATAATTATAGCTATAAAAATAATTGAAACTGTTTTTTCCCCCCTGACATTCATTCTGTAAAGTGAAACTAGTAACAGCAGAGAGATACTGTCTAATATCTCCTATCTGTGTCCCGGATCTAAAAATCAAGTTATGGCATTACCTTTTACTCCCCTTCTTGTTTACATATCATTTCCATCCAATTATACACAAAACCGGATCCTCTACAGGAAAAAAGATCCCAGCTACTGACCGCTACATGTACAGCTCTGGTCATAAGTTCAGGATACATAGTTTTGCACATTTTCATGTACTTGGGAATCAATATTGTTGTTCAATTTGTTTTTTTTTTAATATGACCTAATATATATGTTAAACAAGACTGAATATAGTGACTTTTTAAATGTTCAGCAGCCATAATTTTACCTTAAAATAGCCACATAATGTTGATGGGTTCTTGGTTCCAGCTACAGTGAAAAAAAAGATGCGAAAGAAAAAAATCAACAGCTCTCTGCTCTCTGGGAAGTTTCCAAACAGAGTATGTTTTCTACACTTGATAAAATCATAAAAGTTATAAATGACCCCTTAGAGTTTATTAAGGTATTTGGGCATAATGGGAAGAAGAATTTTTAAAGAAGTTCAGGTGAGGTTTTTCAAACATTACTCTGTGACAGCTGCAAAGCTCAGGGTGGCAGCATCATGCTGAGGGTGTTTTTTTTGTTTTAAAGTTATGTTGCATTGGGAGGAATGATAAGAAAAAAAAGGACTGCATCCAAGTTCTCAAATTTCAAATAAAAATCCTGAATCAGACAACAGCAATTTTGATTTTTTTAATTAGTGAAACAGGCTAAACATAAAACCTTAATGTATGTAAACTTCTGACCAGAAACATGTAATCCTTATATGTACTTGTTTAAAAACATTTCTCTGAGCATATAAAACCACCCGAGAGTCTCAGCTTAAAGCTAAAACAGTTCCGACGGATACAGAAGCAGCTTAGTTTCACATAACTGGATCAGATTACCCTCCAGTTATCTAGTTTAACCCAGACAGCCTGAGGCCTTGGATCCATAGCCGGTGTTTGTTTCATCCAAGCTGACGTTCCTGTCACAACTATTTGAAGAGGAGATTCCTTTTCAAACTAGGCCTTTGTGTCAGACTCACTGTTCTGAGCTCCTCTCTGAGGCGCTGCGTCTGCTCGCTGTGCTCCAGCTGCAGTCGACTCTTGTCCCTCTCGGCCTCGCTGAGCGACCACGTCAGCCGCTCCACCTGGGCGCTCAGCTCCTTCGCGTCCCGCTCCAGGTCTCCCACCTGGCTCTCCCACTGGGACTGAACGTCCTCCAGCTTCACTCGCAGATCATGGCGTCCCTGCTCCAGCTCCTGTGAATCCAAACAGCAATTAGTTAGAAAATCAACAGGTGACCTAAAAATCATCAAGTCACTCCTTTAGTTCATTTGTCTGTTATTTTGTTGTTGGTTTTATTAAGATAAGAGGCATCACTTCTGATGATAAAGCCACAATCAAATGTTTAAGTTTGGACAAAGCTGAATGGGAATATTAGATCTTGTAGTAATTATGCATCACAAACAAATGATTGGATGTTGCCCACCTCTCTAATTTATCAGGCCCAAAGGAGCAAAATAATGCAAAACATCTAATAAAATACAGCCGTCCAAAGTGGCAAAAACGGTGAAACAAATCGAAGCTATAATACCAGAACACTGTGCTCTTTGTAAAAGACATGATCAAATGAAAAATGTCATTTTTTTTTTCAGCTGCAACCAGCACTTTTAAAGACTCTGTGAAGTGACCGGATATAAAACATTTAAGTAATCCAGTCAGGGAAAAAATGTATTCCTTGAAAGTTGATCCATCACTTGCTGGTAGGAGTTTCAATTATTGCAAAGATTGTAAGCATTTTATATTTAACCTTTTGTAATCTTGAAGTCCTACATGCAGAACATGCAGGTAGAGCGTGTGATCTCAGTGACACAGATACAGTCCACAGGGACACTCCCAGGTTTGTTCTGGCCTTTGGGCAAACAGGGCACCTGACTGGATAACGCCCATGATTGAGCCGGTACAAGGCTGTCATAATTTAAAGAAACATTTATTTACCACTAATGATTTGTAAACTGTCTTCTTTGAGCCAAAAAGTGCACCAGATAAAAAAAACCTACGTTTAGGGTTAAAAATGAAAAATGTTGCATAACCAAAGATTTGTGGTTTTAAATTTGTTTTCTATCTGCTGAGCCATTTGGAAATCAAGTAAATATGCAGGAACAAATATAGATTACCTCCAACACTGAAAAGAAAACTCTGCTCCAACTTAAATGAATTGCTTCAACTGGTAATATTTTAATTGAATTAAGTTTGCCCAACTTAATTTATTTAAGTTTTAACCTTGAATTCAATTACTTGTTACCAATTGAAGCAATTCATTTAATCTGGAGCAACATTTCCTTTTTAGTGTGCATTAAATACTGGTTTCAGGGTTTTATTTTAAAGAAAAATATTTAGAAAAAGGTTTCCTCTCCATCAATAAGTTATTTTGTTATAGATTCTATATTGGTCCTTACAAAACTTGAATTTGCCCGCAAATTTATTTTTTTGATTACATTTCTTTTGAAATAACATAATGGATGATATGATCAGTTACTCGATGTTGTAGTAGCTTTTTGGTAACAGATTTTTTTCCTTTGTTAGTTTGTTGCGTTTGCTTTATTCATTTCCTTTGTAAGATATTTAGTTTTAAAAACCAATCAAACTGCACATGTTTCCTCTGGTATTCCGAGTGTCTCCCTGTAAAACACAACCAATTACTGCAAAGACTCTTTTCAGTTCCCTCCTCTGTATGTCCTGAAATCTGTGAAACTTTAGATAAAACCAGCTTTAACCCATCAATTATTAAAGCTCTTTATAACCCTTTTTGCTTTTTGTGTCCAAAATGATTTAAATTCCCAGTCACCAGACTCCCTATGGGAAGCATTTATGATATTTTCAGTCTCTCATAACCTCTCAGGTATGAGATTCTTTGCAACAAGCCACACTTGCAGGCAGCGTCCCTCCTCATGGTGAGATCACCACCGGTGAACTGTTGCACTAGAAATGTTTGTCTTAGGACAGAAGCTCAGAGGCAGTTTTCTTCCACTTTGCAGCATGTGGCATGAAAAACATTTCTGTGTTGACACTTCAGCAGGACAGATCTGCTCATGGAAACCAAAGCAGGCTTTGTTTTTAGAGAGGATAAAAATGTAAATAGTGAGAGCAACTGAGAGGAGAAACCTGTTAGTGTTAGGATTTATTTCCACTTCATGCGAGGTGGAAACAGATCTGAGGCATCTTTCAGGACTAAGAAGTGTGTGGATCTTTTTCTTTAACATTGCAGATGGATTTAAAAAATCATTTCCGATCTGATTATTCAACTAATAAATCTATTGTTTCTTCATTCCAGAAATCTGAATGTTCCATTTAAATAAGTTCTGTTGGTAAAAGAAGGGAAGATTTTCCTGGTGAAACTCTATAGGGCAGTTACCCGCCCACCTAACATGCAAACTTTTTACGCAGCACATCTATTTCTTCATGTTCAATATTTACACCCCTTCGGTTGACGGAATCCTATTTAAAGCGCATTGAAATATCAGAAATCTTCTTTTTTTTTTTCTTACCTCCAGCTTGTCTGTGAAGTGTTCATGAATCTTCTCGCTCTGTTCCTTCAACTGACGGTTTTCCAAGAGCAACGCGTTTCCCAGCTGCGCCGCTAAAATAACCTCTTCCTCCTTTTGTTTCAGAGCATGCAGGAGTTCAGAGGGGTCCTGGTAATCTGTTATTTCCTCCGCTCTGTAGCCAAAGTAGAAGTCCTCCTCCAGCTCCATTTTCTTAGGTTTCAAGCTCCACTCATGCAACCCATCCATTGCTCTTCATCAACAGTTTTTTTTTCTTCTAAAAAAATAAATAAAACACTGATTTAGTTTCTACTTTTTTTTTCTCCTCTTAAGGCGCATGAAATAAACGCGCAGAGGAGATGCCATTCATCAATGGGCCCCTGAGAGCAGCTCCTGTGTCTCTGACAGTCGGGATCACAGTGGGGACACTGTGGTGAAAGTTGTCTGACTGCGTGTGCCAGCAGCGTTGATTGTTTGGTCTCCGGGATGGGGCGGGGCTTCCCTTACCCTTACCTGAGCGTAAACAGGCACCTGATCCATGACACCTGCGCGCTGCGTCATCATGGAAACATGACAACTCCTGCATGAGACCCAAACATGCAGAAAAACACGTTTTTTTTTTTTGACTGATGAGTTCATCTGAGTTTCAGTAAAGATTCAACTCAAACGATAAAAATCGTGACATTTAGGGCCAAAGTCTAATTTTACCACATCATCTTCACCACATATAAAGCAAAATGGTTGTTTATTTGACATACTCATAGTATTAAATAAAAGACATATTGGGTTAATTTTATATGACGTCACCTAAGGTTAGTGCATTTGTATTATACATTTATTTTATTTCTGTGCTAATTTTTCAATTTTCCTTATAAATAGAGGTTATCTAAATGAACAACTGAATAATAAATCATTGAAGTGCAGTTTTTTTGTTTTTAAATCTCTCTCTCTCTCTCTCTCTCTCTCCCTCTCTCTCTCTCTCTCTCTCTCTCTCTCTC
>JAUZNJ010033638.1:26522-38008 GCA_034780135.1 Jordanella pulchra | reverse complement strand
ATGATCAACTGTATCAAATGCAGCACTGAGATCTAACAGGACAAGTACAGATACAAGTCCATTATCTGAGGCCATGATAATATCATCAATGACTTTGACCAGAGCTGTTTCAGTGCTATGATGAGCTCTAAACCCTGACTGAAACATGTGGTTTGATACGTTTCAATGAGGCCATTTTAAAAGTGATACATAAACAGGGTAGAACTGGGTGCTAATAAGAGCTTGGATTGTAAGATCAATAACTTGCAGATTTCATACTATTTTTTTAAGCTTTTAAAGGTTTATGTTGTGTTTTTAGAGGTCAAATAAACATACAGTGCTTTTAAAAATAAAATTTTATTTAAAAATCTGATTCTCTTGAGTTTTTCTGAAAGTATTAATATCGTATTCTTAATGACTTAGAGTCGGCTTGGGGGGAATAATAAACTCTTTGTGCATGTCTGTAAGCCTACTTGATCTGACCTGAACCAACAAAAAAAAGTCAAAAAATTTCAATTTTTTAAAACTGTCATTATTCAGCCTTGATACAAAATAGCTGGAAAAATTCCATGTTATTTAGTTTTTGATATTTTTTTTTTATTTTTGGTTACAAAAATGTCAATTTTGGATACCAAAAAATCTTGCCCATAACATTTAGAAAAAATTGAACGATTTTTTTTTTTTAGCAAAACGTCTACTGTAATTCTACTGTAATAATCAGACTTCTCTTTTGTTGGATTTTCTGGACCTTAAAAAAATAGCCATGACACAAATTACTGTCCAAAACTTTTACATAAAGCACCTTTTATACCTGCAATATCACATATGATACACATATTTTAACATATTTAACTGTAATATAAAACATTTCCAAGTAAATATGTGTTGTCAAAAATCATGAAGCCTTAATTTAAAAAAAACTGAGTAACGGTGTACAAGTAACGATTTCCATAACATTCTTAAAATTAAAAAAAAAAAAAAAAAAACTTTTCAACAAATAAGGTGTGACCGATCTCATGGGAGCAGACATTTTGAAAAGGGAAAAATAACGCTATTTCCTCGCCTGCAATTGAATGATAATCCAGCAGAGGGCAGAATGCATGTTTAAAGTTGTATACATTCAACAGGTTGTTAGGCTATTAAGTTGGAAAAAAAAAGGTGATCAGCAAAACTTAGGTAAAAAATATAATAAAAATGGCGATAGTGGGTTAAGATCTATTCACCTAGTTTGGGGTTTTTTTGTATTTGTATCCTAAAACATTTAAACAGTATGATTTTCTATCGAGAGCTTCAGAGGGTTTTGGTTTTAATGTTCAGTTATAATCTAGAAACCAATGATGCTGAAGCTTACATATAGCTGCAGACAGCTAGAGCAGAAAGTGTTACAACCAACAGTCTCATGACCTTCAAGGGTTCTGACCAAAAAGGCTCCTGTTTGAAAATTTAAAACCACAGGGCCAAATGAAATGTGGGGCAGCCCACATGGCCTAACCAAAGTCCTCCAGGAGAAGTTTTATGAGATGATAAAAGGTTTTTGGGGTTTGGTCACAATGAGAGGAACAATATTTGGAGGAGTCTAAAGCATGGTGGTGGTAGCATCATGTTATTGGCTGCTTTTCTGTTTTTCTTTTTAATGGCTTAATGATATGGTGTATTGTACTTATTTTGAATTTATCATGAACATTAGGATTTTTTTGTCATTATCATAATATTTCACTTTATTACATAATTCATTGTTGCACCGTGCAGTATGAAATGCTTTAATTCCTGAACTGCCTATTTTTCCTTTTGACTCATCGTTGATGACTCACTTTGGACTGATTTGCGTATTTTTTACCCACATGTAGTACTCAATCAATAGGCTGAAAAGCTAGTTTGACTGTTTGGTCTCATGTTTCATCTTTTTTTTTGTTGTATTTATTGTTATTTAGTTGTCTATTTCTAAAAATATATATAAATTTTGCTCTTAAAAGGTTGAAGATTGATATCTAGACAGATCTATTCGATAACTTTCTTGTTTTGATTTTTGATCTTTGTAGCATATGTTTGCTTAACTCAAATGTGTATTTAATCATTTATTTGTCTAATCATAGTGTGACATTTTATTTTTACCTGCATTAATGTGAGTTAGACAGTGGTTTATCCATATGCGAGTCTAGAGAGAGTGATAATTATCACTCTCAGCAGGAAGCCACTTATAGTTCTCGATACATTCATGTGACAGTTGGTGCAAAGTTGTTTCCCAATTTGTCCAACTTGTGTATGGCACCAGATGGTGTGCAAAATGTAATTTGCGGGAGAAAATAAAATATTTTACTTTGTAGCACCTTAGACACATTAGGCAGAGCAAAATGTTTATGCCCCATTAATGCAGTTTTTAGTTTTGGGTTTTTTTTTTTCCTTGCTATGACTGCTCTCTGGTTTTTTTTTTTTTTAATCATAAGCTTTTGTGTTCAGCTTCTGGACTTCATTCAATGTGTGAAGTTTTAGCTGCTAAGAAGCCATCCTTAAACTGTGGGAAAGAGAGTCTTAGAAAGCCCATTAATCAATGCTACAACTATTGAATAATTCACAAGAAATCCAGGGGATGTTTACAGCATCCCACTTTTCCTTATTAGTTTAGCATCTGATTCCTTAACTGAAAAAAGAAAACATAACTCAGTTGGTTTTGTAGCTTCACCGTCTCCCTCTGCGATTATTTGGTGTCTTTAGTTCTGTGTGAAAATCAAATCTTCTAATATCAAGGCTGAAATTCAGTAGCTGAAAAGTGGTTTACCGAATCGAAATTTCATGGACAAACAAGCATCAGCATTGAACGGTTTAACAGCTATTAGTACGTCCAACTCTGAACTCCGGCAAGTGTTTCGCAAACATCCTTAAGGATTAGGTTTTAGAGAATGGGAATCAAGGATTGTCTTAGAAATTTCAAGTTTTAATATTATGTACCTATGAAGACCAGTCATCTTTGTGTGAATGGTTTTACTGATAAAGAGGCAGCATGAGAAGAAATGATACTAATATGCATATATCACAGGCAGTGGTAGCTCCCGATAGCCTGTCAAAACCTGGACTGTGTTGGTTGGTTTTGTTTTTAATTTATTCATAGACATCGGAAGTCAATGTTAAACCAATGATGCTTGTTGTTCTGTCTTTGATTTTTATTTCTAAAACTTGAAGGTTTACTCCAATCATCCTGAAAATGTACATGTTCTTTTTATGTTGTTGGTATGAACCTGTGTAAGGATTTTTTTTTTTTTTTTTACATTTCAGAAACAACAGATCAACTTTTTCTTTAATAAACTAGTATCATGCTGCATTTAGTTGTAAGCTGAATTATCAACAGGTTATATTAGAACATAGACATCAGCATTAGGTTGTGAGTTAATTAAACACTATAAAGTAGCTTGTAAGGAAGAGATGTTCAGAAAGAAATTCTCAATTCAGGCACAATGTTAAAATATTATAAGAGCTTTCTTATCTGGGTGACTCTTTCTCAGATGGCATATTAAGGCTAACCTTTGGAAAGTAACAATGGACAAAGTGAAATTACAAATATTTTTTGTGAGCGAACTAATATTAACTATATGCTGAGGTATTTATTCACACTTTAGAGATGCTGGGTTTTTTTTCCATTGTATGTATTCTTAGCATTAATTTCATTGATTTATTTGAAAATATTGGTTCATCACATGACCTGATCCTATTCTTTGCTCAAACACAGCGAAGGTTAGCAGATCGAGAAGATGCCTCAAGGATTCTTTGAATTTAATTATTTTTACTTGAATAACATAATCCAGTGCATTTTTATGTCACAGCGGCAATCTCTTATCCCTGTTAACAAGGAATTGTTCTGTCCTACTGTCACCACGTGTTTGCTCAGTATGAGGAGAGATTGCCTTAACTTGTTTGGTCAGTACTGAGGACTGCTATGAAATCGGTGACTTGTTGCAGTTACCTGTTTACTGTTCTCCAGAGGGTTGCAGGATTGCTGCAACATTATCTGGTTAATTAACTGAAGGTCAATTGCCTTTCCACTGTCAACAGCAACTTGCTCTGTATGAAAGACTACGGGAAAATAATCAACTAATTATTTCAAAACTTTATGTTCGCTCACACCTCTTGCTTGCCATTGTGAGGAATTGCTGTTAATTCAACCACTTCCTGCAGTTATGTTTCCACTTACTTGTTGTAGAGGGATTGCTGTAAAGTCAATTTCTCAGTGCAACTTGCTAGGCTTCAATTTGTAGAGAATTTTAACTTGCTGTCTTTATAAATTAGACCGTCTAGTTTAATTGGATAAATCAATGTTGTTGATTTATTCATTTTATGTTTATGAAGATTTTTTTTTTTTTTTTGGTTTTATCAATCTCCTCGTGCTTCCGCAGCTCAGAGTGATCTTGGTTCATGCCTTTTTGTTCTTAGATGTGTGCTGATAACTGATGAACAAGGTCACCTTCTGGAGGGGATGATTGAAATAAAAGTTATATCATTTGTGTTTTTTTTAAATAAAAGTTAAGAGAGAAAAGAAAGAAGTTAATTGAATTTGGTAGGAATAAAATCTCAGATCATATTTTTAAGCCATATCTCAAAGTCCTAATTTACTTATAAAGTTTAACTGACTGGAAATTAATTGCTTTTGAACATAATTGGAAAATAAAAGCACCCATTTTCTTTGTGTAAACTGTCTTAACTGACATATGTTGTGATTTAGTTCGAATAAAACGAATTAAGTTGCAGTTAATAGTTTGCCATCACTTCTGACCGACTGCCGATGCTTCGAAGTCTGTCTGTGGCTCTTGCTTCACTGCTGATGCCCACTCCTTTCAAATCTGTCACTGAAATTTCTTATACAAGGCAAAGAACATCCTCAAGGAACACTTTTAGCTATGCCTTATTCACACTAAAGTGTCTTCCAACCTAAAATCCTGTTATCACTCCACAGACGTCCTGTCATCAGAGTCCAAAATGTTAGAGAAAAGTGTAATCATTTCCACTGCAGATATGACTGACGGTATTTCCCAGTCAGAAGGACCAGTGTCTGCCAACAGACTCTGTGAAAGAGAAGCTAACTGGTTCAGTGTTTGGCCTCTCTCATCTAAGTCATATTATTAGCCAGTTCAATGGGCTGCTTAATGACATGGAGGTCTGTTACTCTCATGTCTGTAAACTGATGCAACATGTTGCTGCTGCCAGAAAGCTGCCTGTCACAAGTTTTCTTAGAGAAAGAGGAGTTTATTTCTGCAGGAGGAGAAAAGAACGTATCGTTTGAACGAGGTTAAATTTCCCATGAAATAAATGTTAGAATATTCTAGTTAAGCGTTATGAAGGATTCAAGTATCCAAATGATTTCTGGTTTTAGTGTCATTTAAAATGTGGAGATGGAAATCTAGAGGCATAGGAAAGGTTTTAGCTACAAAATAAACATTTGATTCTTGTTACTGTGAGGGAATCTTTTTCTTTCTTTATTTTGTAACACAGTTTAGTTATAATATATCGATAAATATTAGTTTATTCATTTGCATTAGTGGTTTTGTTGGGTCAAAAGGTCGAGAATACATGCTTTTTATATATGTATACAAATATAGGCTGTATAGGCAGTTGCTCAGGGTGGCATAATGAAGAGAGACGCGCACAAATCAAAATAACTGTTGTCTTATGGGCTCTTAGCAAGCTTTTTACTGCCTTTTAGATATGTTAAGATAATGTAGAACTGAATTATTTACACACTTTGTTGTTCTGCAACTAAGAGAATTAAGAGGATTTCCTGCAATTTGACTGGCTGGGGGTCGTCAGAAGGATCAGCAGCACTCAATTTTTGTTACAGAGATTTAAAAGGCAGCTTAAAAATAAATCAAATGATTTGTCAGTCAAGAGCAGTAGGAAATGGTGAATTATGTTAAACCTTGGATAGAGTTCACTCCAAATCAGTGTTTTAGTTTAGTTGTTTTCTGTCATATTTTAACAAAAATACATTAAATCACCCTTTGGATTTCTAAATTTCCATCTGGTATTTCATAAAAATAGCCAAGTTCTCTAGTCTTGCTAAATAAACTTTCCCAGTTAAATAATGTTTTTTTTTTATTATTATTGAAGTGTGTTATGAATATTTGTATCAATTTACTCATTTAGGAGTTGATATTCCCTCACGCAGAAACCGTGTCTTCTTAAAGGGCATCCCCTAAAAGCTTAAGCACAAAGTATCTCTAAAAGCAGTTTTCCTTGAAGTTGAACAGAACATCTTACCCCAGGGCAGTTCAGTCTAAATGTCTTTGAAAAGACTATTATCATGCTGATGCGGCTTTATTAGACGGCTCACAGTAAAAAGGAAATTGAAAGTGCAAAAGTAACGAGCGCTAAAGGTCTTCGCCACTTTTAAACATGAAAAAAGTGGATTTACATGCTCGTTCAAGAACAACAGGACTACCCAAAAAGAAGTCCCACAGAGTAATAGCCTTGAGTCATGTTGAGACATTTTAGAGGCGTTGACCTCGGCCCAAAAGCTGTTATATAAAAACCCTCTCAGCTGCTCTCAATTTACAGTAAATTTTATTGTGGTTTTCTTGCCATTTACAATTTGTTGGGCCATTTTAAAAACTGTATCCTTCACAATGAAGGTAATTTATCTTGTCAGCCTCATTTTTAATCCCAGGTGACTGAAGCATCTGTCAGGATGACTGAATGTCGATAGAGCGGTAGAGCAGCAGGGAGAGGAGGAGGCAGTGGAGGTGTTGGGGATCCAGCCAGGACTGATGACGGGGAGACGGCTAAAGCGGAGTTTAGTTACGACGAACATCGCTCAACGTTGAGGTTTGGAGGTGTAGAAAGCAGAAGGACATGCGGATTTCATATAATGCATTGATAGCGACTCATTTTTCTGCCTGATGGAGACTTTTACCTTGGCAAAAGTCCTTGTGCATCTTTAATCATTTGCAGAACGAACCCTATGTATGAAAAAACTACACAAGAAGGTGGAGTGATTATTAAAACTTCATCCATCCATATGTTTTATATAAATGAAATGAGGAAATGGCATCAGTTTGATTTTTAGTCACATATGACAAACTGATCAGGATTTATTAGGAAGTTTCTTTATAAAATCAAATATTTCCGCATTTAGCTTGTGAAAAACACAATGCAGTATGGAAACATGTCGGCAATAAACTTTAAAAAAAAAAATTGAGAAAAAAAAACATTATAAAAGGTTGAAAATACTTGATAGAAACCAAATGTGTAGTGAATCCTTAAAACTGCTAAAAGTCATGGTGGTTTCATGAAGGTTGAATTCCAGTTTGACATATTTTCTCATCAGAAAATCGAGGGGGGAAAAGCACAAGAATTTAGGGTGAAGGAAAGGATCATCAGCTTGACTTTAAATCATAAAATACCCTAAAAACACCTTTTTATAATCTGTTCATGAAGACAACTACATTGGTTTCATCACCATTAACACCTAAAGTTTACATCATATGCTTTGCTTTAGTTAGTATTGTGTCTCTCATCTTATAAACAAACAGCCTTGTGGTATACGCTACTTAAACTGCCTAAGGTAAATGTCACAAAACCTGTTTGTTTTTGTCTAAGCGAACCAAAACAAGAGAGCGAGAGAACCAGGAGAGAGAAATTCAAATTACACCACCTGTCATCACCTTTAATATACCTCCAAGTTCCTGCATAATTGATCCTTTTTCTGTAATAGCTAATACATAATAGATAGAAATGGGAAAGTCATAATTAGCTTCCATGGAGTCTTTTGTGGTTTCTATAATCTTTGCGGTTTGAATTTTGCAGCCCCTGGTTTTTTCGTTTAAAGAGGTTAAGTGACACTTTAAAGGTCCAGGTGGTTTGGATTCCCCAGTGATACCAAACCACTGAATATTTCCAAAGAAATCTACCTGATCTTTCTTTATCAAAGGTCTCTTTCAAGGTGTGTTGTTAAATGCTACACAAATAAATATATTTGCTGTGTAAAGTTGGTTCTTTTTTTGCTAATCTTTAGTATCCTTTGTTTGCTCTGCTAAGTGAACTAATTCCTAAAGCAAATAACACTTATTGATCGACATCAAGCTCGTACGTGTGAGTTATTGCTACTCTTGATCTTTTATAAAGCACCAAATAAGAGCAACAAACAAAGCCGTCACAAAATGATGAAAATGGTCAAATGTGACAAGAAACTGAAGGTCTAAGAGGATTAAATACCAAGACACTCCACTCTGCCTCGTGACTGAGAAATGTTAATGATCTTGATAAAACACAGTTTTTTGCAAAATGGCTATAACGGTAAGATATTAATTTCTGAGGGAAATCTTTTCAGTTTACTTGTAGAAAAGAATTATCTCCAGCAAGTACAAAATTGTCATATTAATCATGCTAAATAATTATACCTAGCTATGTCATCTAACTGCACTTGGCTACATATTCCACGTAAATCTACACAAATAGGGTGTATATACTCTTATCTAGATGTATCCAAATCTATTCAATTAAAATCAACTGTTTCTTTATAGATTAAATGAGATTTTTGCTTCCATTAAAAACACCATCTTAACAGAGCATCAATATACTTCAAGTTAGCCTGTTTAATCTCATTAAGGTTGGATGATAGGATGCTATAAAGGAAAAATGACCCAACAATTTATTACACATTATTGCTTTCAATCTGATCACCAGCAGAAGCCATGGTGCCAAAGGTTTGACATATTTGACTTGTTGTTTAAAACAAAACTTGTCCAGTACCAACCAGTCAAAGATGTGTAATAAACACATTTTAATCTTAACCTTTTGTGATTTAATAGAGCACTTTGCACATGTATATAAAATGACAAGTGTGGAGGAGTATAAGGATCCAGATTTTCTAAAAGGTTCCCACACACTATTAATTTGCAGCATACTAGACATTAAACGGTTTTGTGAGATTAGTTCCTATTGTATATCTCAAGTAGTAGTTTGGTCTCCTGACCACTGGGGGTGCTCTGGGGAGATACTGTATGCCAAGAAAAGGAGTGGTAATGAGAGGTAGTTCATGTTGTTACTACACGCTGTTACCTCATGCTACAGCTAATAAAAAGTAAGTACGGCTTTCCAACCGGATAGCTTCTCCTGTTTTTTTTTTTTGGTTTTTTGGGGGTTTTTTTTAGGTTTTTACGGCACTAGTGGCTCGTTTTTCTGACAGTAGGCTGACAGGAAAGGGGGTATGAGAGAGAGGGAGAGACATGTGGGAAAGGACCACAAGCCGGATTCGAACCTGGGTCGCCCTCGTCAAGGACTAAGGCCTCCGTACATGGGTCGTGCGCACTAACCACTGCGCCACCTGCACGCCCCGGGAAAACCCTTTCTCTTGTTCGTTAGCCTGATGAAGCTCTGTTACTGAAATATTGGAAATAATTGTCTTCTAAGTTGGGCAGTGAGCAACTTTACCTTTAGTAAATATTAACTTCTTTAAATTCGAGTCTAAAAGCACTTTACAATTAATAATATAGGCTAGTTATCAGTAGGAGGTAAGGCTTGAAATAAACACTGAAAGGCTTATAGTCGTGTGTTTAGGTTTGTTTTTGACCTCATTGTTGTTAATTATTCACAACTAGAACAATTTAATGAATTTTGCTTTAATTTTTTTTTCTTTTTAACTAAAACTGTTCAAGAAGAGACATCTAAAGAAATTGGTTAGAGCAACATGAATGTTTATCAGTGCTGTGAAATGCACAACACCAGGATGATATTAAATCTTGTTTATGTTGATAGATATGAGCGTCCCCTTCCACCCCAAAGAGATGATGATGATGATGATGATGACGATGATGATGTCAGGGGTTAAGTAAACTACTCAACCTTGGAGCAGTTAGACCCTAAGAGGATTTGATTTTCCACAAAATCTTCCATTTCTTTAAGTTTAGGCCTGCTTAACATGCGTGTTTCAATACACCAGCATACATGGCAAGATGGGGAACCGTGTGACAGCAGCTTTAGTAACGCAAATTCAATTCTGTATACCCTATAAACCCTGTTAAAGCTTGATAGAAAACGCCACCTGGATGCTTAAAATGCCAACCTGGACAGCCACCTGCATCTATCCCTGTCTTCTCCTGCCTAATTAAGATACAGATGTCGGTTAATGAGAAAGGACACGGCTAATGAATGATGGTAAACCCGGCAGGTCACAGTTGGCAGATCCACATGTGCAGCTTTTGATCACATTGGCCAAAATCTCCATGCCTCTGGAATCGCACCAACAATATTACACAATTTTCATTGTTTGTCTGCTCTTCTTCTCCCTGGTGTCGGTGTTTTCAGGCAGTTTGCGCCCATGAATCATAGCCATTTGCTATTTCCGGAGTTGAAGATGATTTTAAAGTCATTATTTTTTTTCCCCCCCAGAACTCCTCTGCTTGCACACTCAGATGAGCAGCCTCATACGACAGGACAGAAAAACTAATTTCACCTCTCACACTTATCTGAATTAATGACTTCTCCCTTTTTAAAGCTCCTTTCCCAGCTTCCTCTGTCACCTGTCTCACTTTTCTTTAATGGAAAACTGTAAAGTTGATGCAAATATTACATTAAATTGTCTGTAAATAAATGTTTAAATTCATGAAGTCAGGACACATGCTGATGCACAGTTGGCTAGACGAGGGATTCATTTAAAAGGAAGCTAAAAGTGACCATTTAGATTGAGTTTGGTTTTTTTTTTCCATTCAAATTTCGCTCAACTAAAACTGTAAGATCAAATCTCGTGAAGCGTACATACACATGCAGAAAGCTCTCCCTGCACTGGAGAGTTCTGGCTAATCCAAGACCTTCATAAAGCATGTGTTGGGCCTTAGCGACACATCTGTCATTCTGACGTCTGCTAGCATGGTTCGGACTGTCGGTTTCTAATCCATCTGTGTTCTGCAGAGGCTCTCTGCTGCCAACTGGATCTTGGCTAAGCCTTTGGAGGAGCCGGCTGCCAACTTCCAGAAAGTTTTTTTTATTCTTATTTCAGTTTATTTTACTGCTTCCATCCGCTTACCTTGTTTTTAAGGCAACACCTTGTTAAGTGAGTATGTTGACAAATCACTTTCTCAGATACAAGAGATGTCTCGGCCTCTCTGCTTTGATGTTGGCACACGATCAGGGGCCCATGCATAGAAGGGAACTTTAATCCCAAGCACCAAAGGCAGAATAAGGCCAATAACTTTGATCTCCCTCATTCAAAAAACAGTAATTTTCCACTGCAATGCCACCGTGCTGGTAATATTGGATTAAAAATCCCCTCTTTTCTTCAGCTGTCCACTCATGTATGGCCTTAGGTGTGGACGAGGTCCGTCAGGGGGTCTTCTGCAAACTGCACAATAGAGATAAAGGGTTGGAGAGGAACAGGCGAGCAGTTTTGACACATCTTACTCAGTCGAGCGCTGAGGCAATTCAAAGCATCAGAGGGAAGGAAAAAAATCCAGAGGAAAAATGAACTGGGGAAGCTTGATTTCTTTTTTTTTTTTTTTTTTTTTTTTTGTTGGGGGGGGGGGGGGGGG
>JAUZNJ010033638.1:0-26512 GCA_034780135.1 Jordanella pulchra | reverse complement strand
GCCTGCTTCTTTTAAACTCCACCTGTATTTATACATGAAACCAAGTGGTGTGTTTACAGATAAATACTGTAATCTCAAACCAGATGAAAAGGATTTATGTTTACTAGTCCCCTCCAGCAAAGTGCAGAATGTTGGATGCAAGGTTTGGTTAGTCAGCAAAAGCATCAGTTCCCTTAAGCGCCTTAAATGAAGATTGGTCTGTTTCTGAATTGAACAGTTTGAGAAGTTCAAGGTTCAGAAAATAAATAATTCACAGGCATTGATAAGCAGTCTAAAAGGTCACAGGTCCACTTCTGTCGTTTATAATATTTATATCACCTGTATCTCAGTCTGAGGACTGGTCTTAAACTAAATACATAGAGAAACATCCACTTTAAAAGCACAGGAAATAATAACAAAAAAAATCCACCTTTTTAACTGGCAAACAAAAGAGAAATAAACTATTAAACCATGCAACATTTTCATATATTTCTAAACAAGCTTTTGACATGAACCACATACCAAAAGTCCCTAACAACCCCGGCTATCATACACAGACCATAATTCCAAACGAATTAGCCCTATAAACTATGTTATGGGTTGTTAAGTAAAAATAACTGAGGGAAACAAGTGGCTGAAAACACAAAGATGCACAAGAGACAAAAGTTGTCTGTATTTAGAAAGACGCTGTGCCTCATCAGGGCAACGTTATATTATCTGGATTATTCATAATTGATGATCTATCAAAATATTTCCCCTCACCAAGCTAACACACAAGAATGTAACGGATAGAAGTACTTGACAAGGCTCTCTAAAGACCTTTCTAAGGTTAATGTTGCAAAAACATGCTGGTTGTAGTGGTTAAAGGCCCTATGTCTGCCCCTCAGAGCTTATTCCCAGTTATTTTGCCTGGAGCGATCACTGTTTAAATAGCACTTTGAATCTTATAGTTAACTTTCAGTGGAAGACAAAAAGGTATAGATACGTACAGGTTCATGTCTAGAAGTCGGTGTTGAATAAAAGAATGAAGAATAAGCAAAGAAAAACAATTCTGGCTGTTTTATTTTATTAACCTCAGTGCGTCAGTAAAGTATGCGTCACACCATGATGGTGCTTGTATCATTATCAGGTGTCCAATCCCTACTGAAGGAGTTACTGCTCGCCTTTGCTGCCCGGGTTATGGACATTTTTTTTCCCATTTTATCAAGACCCTTGAGAAGAGTAACTGTCTTTTATCTATATAGGCTGCCCAGTTTTTTTTTTTTCCATTCTTTTCCCCTGACATTTTGACTTCGTCTATGAAGAGTCGTTCTTTTATCCTGACAAAAAGGACCTCTGTTTCAACTGAAGCATTAAAAAGTAAAGTCTTTATATTTATATAAACATTTCTGTTACAAATCATTACATTGTTGCTTCAAAATTGTCATTAATTTATATATTTTGTGACCATAAACGTAGGCAAAAAAAAAAAAAAATCAGGTGGGAATCAAATATCTGTAAACATTTATTCTAGACGTTACGTTTATAGATTAGATTTCATACCTTTTAATTTAGTCATTATTTCATTTTTAAATATGTTCAAGTTTTCTACACATCTACTATAGAGTTTCTTCTTTGCCTCTGTGTGAGGAAGTTTCAGGTATGCAACCTTTATCAACTGATTTACGTAGATCTTGAGGACAAATTTCTTTATTACACTTTCAAAAATGAGAAGGGATGAAAAGTTGATGAAACACACTTTTCAGCAGAGATGGAAACGAGCATCCGCGTTTGTTTTTGTCAAAATTCAATGTATCAAATAAAACTTCAACTATAATCTACGTTAATACAGAATAAAATTGAATAATTTTATTTAGGAGGGGAACAGGTTCCACCAATTAAAAACCTAACTGCATTAACATGATGTCGCCTGCTGATCAGTGGGCTGAAATGACCAATTTGTCCAGAAGCTAAATGCCCCCTTTTTTTGCAAAAACTTTAAGCCCCTATTCCTCAAACAGACAATGTTAGGTTTTAAATTAAGAACCTATTACAGTCGTAGGTATTTGGTGAAAAAGCAGTGAAAAAATTGTCAATATAAAGCTTACAGTTAATGTGTCTATTTAAAGGGTAGACTGCAGTTTAGACTCAGATGTAACTAGTTACATTTACTTGTGTAACTTTTAGAAAGAAACTTACTTTTAGGATTACAGTAGTTGTACTTTGTGACAGTTTTACTTACTTTACTAATATTCTTGTCTAAGTTTTGCTACGCTGACTGGCGTACAATTTCTTGTTTAAACATCAAAAGTAACTTGAGTTATTTTAGGCAAAATGAAAATGCAGAAAATTGTAAATATTGTCACTGGAATTCCTTTATCCTTTCCTAACATCAACACATTCACTTGCATATAATAAAACTGAATTCAAAAATACTCTATTGGTATCAAAGGAAAGTTAAAGATGTTTTCTTTAAGTTTATGCTGAAAAACTGAGTTGGAAAAGTCTGCTCTTTTTTTGGAAAAGTGTATTTTTTTGTTTTTTTAATTGTATTAAATGAAATATCCTAATTTTTACATAACTGTCTGTCTGATTACATAACTAAACATTATTAGTCATCAGCCAAAAGTTACTCAGAATTTGAGTAGCCATTTTATGAATTACTCTTATTTTACTGATGTGATTTCTTTAAAGACTACTTTCTACTTTTACTTGAGTCAAGAAAATCAAAGTCGTGCTACTTTTATGTAAAACCTTTAATTAGGGGCGCAGTGGTTAGTGCTCATGACCCATGTATGGAGGCCTTAGTCCTCGACGTGGGCGACCCAGGTTCAAATCCGGCTTGTGGTCCTTTCCTGCATGTCTCTCCCCCTCTCTCATACCCCCTTTCCTGTCAGCCTACTGCCAGAAAAACGAGCCACTAGTGCAGTAAAAAGCTCCAAAAAAAAAAAAAAACCTTTAATTACTCTCCTAACCTCTACATAATGGGTCATTATTATGATTTTAGACTTGATGTGAAGAAAAAACTCAAACTCAGGACTTGACTTAGACTCGTATACCACTGACTTGGGGAGTCAAGTTCAACTTGAACCTGTTTGCATTAAAAGACTTGACATTTTAGCCAAATCTAAAGTTTAAAAGCCACTGCACACTTTGTAAGTATGGGTGTGTGAGATATAACAGCTGATCATAACAACCTGATTAAAGATAAATAAAACAAAAATACTCTCAAGAGTAATTTGTTTTGGGTACATACATTTAAAAGGACTTGTTAAAACAACAAGTGTAATATATGAAAAACATAACTGAAACATAAATAGAAAGTTTCGGACTTGGGATTTGACTAATGACTTGGAACCTGCAAAACAATGACTTGCACCCATGTCTGACTTACAATATGTCTCTCTGCTTTACGTCTTTCTGATGAGGCTAAAATACCTCAAGTAATGCAATGTGTATCAATTACTCTTCTATTAAATATCTTATGCTGTTGAAGGTTAGTTCACCTCAGTTCAACCTCAGTTACATTTTACATTTACAGCTTGTTTCTATGTCAATTACCCAGCAGACACTAATTGTCCAGCTGCTATCGCTTAACTGACTATTTAAATACGTCTCACTCTTCATTGCAAACTGTTACCTCTCGGCCACGCTGGTGCGTTTTCCAGCATGACCAGCCTGTTTAAGGTCACATAAGATCCACAAAATCTCAGTCGGACTTTGATTGTATCGCTTCAATAACGTAATCCTTTTCCTTTTGAGTTAGGAGAAATAATAAAAAAAAAACATCTGCGCAAAGACAAAGGGGACAACATAAAATGAGAAGCTGACGTTTTCAGGTCCTAATGCCAGAATATAAGCTTTGATAAAGGCTGGTGTAAAGTGAAAAGGAAAAATGTCTTTAACTGAAGATTCAATAACTTTATTTTTATTCATAAACCGGGATCCTATTGGAGACGAGTTAAGGCTGTAGTTTTAGATGATGTTTCTTTTTCACCTCCCAGGTGGGTCATTGTTAAGATTTTGGTATGTTAACTACTGGGGCTGCAGCCTTTGATTATTTTAGTAATTGATTACTAAAAATCAAATACTTTAAATAAATTCCATCCTTCCATTTTCTTTAGCTTTATCCTTGAGGGTCATGGTGGGGGTGGTGCCTATTTATTGCAATCTATGGCGAATAGCGGGATGACAGGGCGAAGCGGAGACACACAACCATGCAAACCTACAGGCAATTAACATGTCAATCAACCTAAAAGTCACGTTTTTTGTTGTACTATGGGAGGAAGCAAGAGTACCCGGAGAGAACCCACACATCAACAGGGAGAACATGCAAACTCCATGCAGAAAGACCTTAGCTAGGAATTGAACCCAAGACCTTCTTGATGCAAGTGCTACTTTTACTGCATCAAAAATATCTAAATAAAAATATATTTTGGAATTTAGTTGTAAAAAAAAATTTACTTTATTGCTCATTTTAAAAGAATTGTAAATGGAAAACAATAACGAGGAGTGTGGAAACAGAGACACTCCAAGAGTGTAATTATTGAATTTCCAAATTAGTTTACATTTTTATAAATAATTGTTTTCTTATTATTATTTTGAGTTTTAAAGATGACAAACGAAAGGAAAAAGACACAATAGGAGCAAAGTCTTGGTTTAATCCCACATTTTTGCTGCACAAAAGAAAAAATGACTCCATAAAAAACTATTACATTGATTTATTTTGATTATTTCAGGTCACTCCTGTGAGGGTTCACCTTATTCCATAGTTATTTTTGTATTGTTAATAATGACTTTGTTGCACTTTTAGTACACAAAGGGGATATGTCAATGTGTTTCATCTTTCCTTTGCTTTAGTTAGACTAAACAGTGATATAGTGTTTTTGTTTCCCTTTCAGATCATATAGCCTACTTCCTGCTGCCAGACTGACTCTAAATGATTTCTCTATATACATGTTCAGACGTTGGCAGGTTTTTGGTGTGATTGACTAAACTGAATTTGGCTTAAAAAAAAAGAGCAGAGAAAATCTGAAAAGGTGAAAATACTTCTCACAGTCTTGTCATTTTTCCCGTCTACCAAAGAGGTTGTTTGAGTTGCTTGTCAGGGACACACACAGAGAATGACAGTGATTGCATTTCATGGCAGAAGAGCCTTACAGCCTTAACCTGTGACACAGGAAAGGTACAGAGAGTAGAATGATCTCCATTTCAGGCTTAGTAGCTTTTCTTTAAATAAGAAGTACCCAAAATGAAAAAGGAAGGACTTTCTGAAAGGAGAGTGAGGAAAATATACATGAAACAGAAGGGTAGGTGGACTGGTAGACTTTGAGTCATTCGGATAAAATTGCTACTAAAAAGGGAGAGCAAGAAGTGTTTTGCATTGGCAAACAGGCTGACCTCATTCACTGCTCTGTGTACAGAAATATGAGATCATATTTGTGTATGGAAACTCTGTGTGGGATTAATTACAGAAAGTAAAATGTGGTTAATTAATGTGGAAACGCTTCATTCCCCATGAAGGGTTTATTTCTATCAATTATAAGACTGCATAATATAATTTACTCATTCTTTTGTTGATCTGATACTTAAATATTATTAAGAAAATATTTCATCTCAGATCACAAAATAAGTTTTTATTCACTTTGCACCAAATGATAATATAATACAATTTACCTAAGGAAAATGACAATGATTAAGAATGGAAATGTTACCTGATGGTCGAGCCAAAAAGAAAAGACAAACATTTTTTTGACACGTATAATAATAACCTGGATGTAAAGGAGAATCCTTGACATCATTTGGTAGTAGTTCAAGAAAATCTGATTAAAATATTTCATTTGTTTTTGCACAGCATACTACCATGAAAATCCCTGTAGCCCTGCACTCCATCCATTAGGGCAGGCATTGATTGAGTTACCATATACCTCCTGAAGTGCTGCCTGGCCATGTAGTACAATCTGCAGCCCAACACAGAATAATTTAAAGTACTCATAGTGCAGATGGACTCCCATCATCCAGACTCTGTGGCTCATCCTATTAATTTCCTATTGTGCATTGTCTCTTGTAAGCAGCTAAAAATATCCCTCTGTTAAGGGTTAGAACATCTCGCAGTCAAATAATGAGACCAGTTCTGCTTTGAACTCTTTAATCAATGTGATGATTTAATATCAGGTAGTACTAATGTTAAAATGATTTTTTTTTTTTTTCGGTTAGATAAATGTTTAGCAAACCTAATATTATAGATTAAATAATCACAGATGGGTGTTGAGATTATGGTTTAGACTAATTTTATTTTATGATTAGAGGTTTCTCTTATGCTTTAAACTACACGGTTTCACTCTGCTAATTAGGTTTATCTGTAGAGGGAAGCGTTGGTTTTGCTAACGTAGCTTTAGCTGTACAATGGGTTTTGGTACAATTGCAAGACATAACTGATGCCCGAGTGCTTAAGTTTCAAAATGACAAGGTCTTTTTTTTCTCTCTCTGTTTTCAGTCAAATGTATTGTCTTTTAAAAGAAAGTCAACTTAGCCTTGGGTAAGAAACAGGAATTCTACAGTAATGTCAAGGTGTTTCTTCTATATTGCATAAAACTAGCTTTGCTCATGTAGCTCAAGCTATTACTCATAGGTTGAAATGTAAAACAACAAAGTGAACAAGGTGACTCTGGCTCTAGTAATTTTTTACCATTTCATTTGAACACATTTAAAAAGTCAATTTAATTCTACAGCTCTAATTGACAACACATGTCATCTAAAGGTACTTTAGAGACAATTCAGTCGAATCATGCAGTCCGATTGGTTAAAGGTTTTCTGTCGAGGTAAACCCAGCTGATTGCATCGAGTCATTGACTTTACAGGATCTCCTCCTGGATAAGCATGTGACAGCAACAGACATTCACTTGCATTACGTCGTTAACTCTACATTGAACCCTCATACCAAGCATGTATACAGCGACAGTCGAGAGAACAAAACTCTCTTTCAACAGAAAGAAACCTTCAGCAGAACAGCCTAAGCAGTTTGGCACAACCAACACAAGTCAAATCTGAGCTTAAACTTATGTCTAGAGATACAGGACCAAGCACTGAAAAAACAGGCCCAACTATATCCTCTTTAATTGGCAGCAGCCCAACTGATATTTCCCTCCAGGATGGTGTTGCAGGTAAATGAGCAAAAGACCAGATGAAACCACTATGAGAAAAGGTAGAGAGAACAAAGTTAGAAGTTGAAATAACATGGGAGTATCAGAGAGTTAAAATTAAGCTGAATAATGAAAAGTGGCTCCTACAGTATGTCTTCCAGCAGCCTAAGTTAATAGCAGCATAATTTACAGATAGCACAGGATAACCCTGAGCTGTTTATATTATAAGCTTTATGACAACTAATTAAGTAATTAATTAGCAATATTTAAGGACTGGCAACAGGGAAAAATGAACCTAATGGCATGTTCAAGACAAAAAAAAAAAGGTTATTTGTCCACCCATAGCACCACGACTGCACTACTTTGCAGACAGGCATAATGTCTGTATGCCTGTTGATATTGGTCAGGGCATTCAGTAGAACTTTTCAAGCTTTGTTAATTGTAACATGCATATCCACTGGGAATGCTACTACTTACCTTTATTCACAAGTCTTGTTGTCTGAATAATAATGGAGGGAATTAAGTGTCTCGAAATTGTTCTGAGTATTTCAATGACATCTGCATTTTAAGGAGAGAGCTATCTTGTTAGGACTGACTGGCTGGGAGAGTTCTGTTTGGTATCAGGAAGGTTCATCTAGCTCTCTAAATCCGTCTGATGATAGGCTACCAGAGTTTTCTGCAGTCCTTTGGTTTCAAGAGTCGATCCATCTGGTGTTTTTCTCTTGGAAGATGGAGTTCCTGCCTCCTCAAATATCTCTGGCAATATCAATCTCAGTGGACAGTTCTGTCTAGGTCTTGACTTTAAGATGGATGAATTCGCTTTCCTTAGATCTTTGCAATTTGCTGCTTTTCTTATCACATGTAATGAAACTATGACTTTGCACGCCTTCAATAATCTATGTAAAACTTTGCAGCCATTTGAATCCTTGGGAGAAAAGTGCCATGGTTGTGTTTTTGAGCAGCGTCTTGATGTTTTAACTTGGCTGCTTTTCTTACTGACGGAAGCCGGATTGGCAGTGACGAGAGGCAATTTGTCGGGGAGCAGCAGGTGGTTGGGTTAATTGCCCGCGATGCTGGTTGGAAGGAAAGTGTCTCACTGAGAGTGGATTGCCTTCTGCACTGGTGGAGTTCGAGTCTGGATAAAGAACAGCAGTAGCGTATTGTCGTCTCCCACCTCGCCCTTCGTAATCAGTACTGCTATGCTCTCCTATTGTTCAGCCAAACTGGCTCTCTTCCCACTGGAATTATCCCCTTTCTATGTTTCTTCTTTTTTTCCAGTGCCACCCACCATGCACATATCCTCTTCCTTTCACCACCTTTTCTCTTCAGATTCTGTATATTTTTCTGCATCTCTGCTGCTAACTCCACTCATTCGCCTTCTCTCCTTGATCTTCAACATCAAACTCATTTCCCAGGATCAATCCTACCCATCTGCCTCTCGGCTTTTTGCCTCTCCACACTCCTCTTGCCATGGACCCCTTCCTTACTTCCTGTCATCCCTATCCCATCGGTGCTCTTTCTTCTTCCACACCCCCTCCTTTCCTTTCTCCCTGCCCTTTTCTTTTTGTTTCATCCCAGATAAGCAGTATTGATGCAAACACACACAGAGCTCTGAGTGGTTCTTAAGCTGCTCTGGCCGACCCACTGGCTTCTTTCAATTGTCCCAGTAAGTGTAGGAAGAGACTAGATTTTCAATACACACATATTCAACCAGCCTTTCCGGAGCCATGTTTCTACGGATTTGTTTGATGAATTAGCATGGTGGAGCTGTTACTCTGACAGCTGGGCCTTAAAAACAAAGATGTGGGTGATGCAGAGCTGTAATTAAGTATTAGACCATGCTGGCTAGAATAAAAGTGGAACTAAAGGGTTGGTTATAGATTGGATGTTGAGGCTCAGTAAGCCTTACAGAATCTAGCAAAATTAAGTCAATTTTCTAAACCTCATGTGTATTTTTGATCAAAAACGAGACAATGGCAGCCTTTAGTTATAGAAGGTTTTGTGACGGTAGTGAAACAATTAAAAGAACATCATCCTCTTCATCATTCTCCGCCTTAACCACAGAAAAACCTGCTGCTATTGATACATACATTAGCATAAAAAGGGCTATTTTAATAACACCAGATTTAAAGCACGGCTCAATCCAATGCCAGGTCTTCCTATTCTGTCCTGCTGTGTTTAACCAAAATGATTTGAGCATTTTATTAATCTAGAAACAAAATATCAAAACGCAACAAAAAGAGCAAATTAAGACGCACAGTTGGAGCCATATTTTGACATTCTTATTCATTTATGGGCCTTTTTGATGCTTTCCCACCATGATAACTTTAACTTACAATACCAATGTATCATGCGCTATGATTTAAACCAAATATATAATCAAAGTTTGGGTTATGAAATTGCTACCTATCATACAGTGCTATGAATATTTTTCCTCCTTACAGATTTTTTTTTTTTCAAAAATGGCTAAAAAATAAGAAACAAAGTTGCCCCGACTAAATAGGCTCTATATGGTAAAATGTATCTAACTAAATAGTAATTTTAAAATGCAAAGACAAGGTTTGGCTTCAAGCATCCTAATTTCAGACTGATTAGCAAGTCAAACATTTTGAAAATCTCTATTTTCGTAAAATATTGAGCGTCAGACTCTTACATCTACAGCAGGTGTTATACTGATGCTTTGACCACACTGAAAGTTCTACAGGAAAAGTAAACACAAGCATCTTCAGAGCTTCAGTCTGAGGAGGTTTACTTTCTATCAAACGAACTACGTTCTACCTCAGAGAGGAGGAATATTTTAGCACATCTGCACAGTGACATTTCTGCTCACAGGAGATGGGGGGACTGTAGCTGTACTTTTTTTTTTTTTTTTTTTTTTTTTCCCCTTGCACATCGCCAGTGCATTTTTCTCTCTAACCTTTTCCTCTTCAAAGTGGCTTGAAAGGCAGCCGTCACGGCTGGCGATCAAAGAGCAACAACCAAAGCAGCGGCTCTCTGTTGTGCTGCTGTCATTTTCGCTCTTTTAAACAACAAAATGAGAAGGTGCTTCAGAAACTCCCAGCCACTCTTGATGAACACACGACAACTTTATATGTCCCGTCCAGGGAAATCTCTGGCCTTGTCTCTGCTTTTTTTCTTTTAGTCCTTTGTTTTGGCATAAACATGTCAAAGTCTGAGCCGACATCCTGTAATAAAGATCACAATCATTTTGCAGCAAAATATTTAAAATAACATAGGCTGCTTACTGATGATACAGTTGGACAGTCAAATCTCTGATTGCTTTAATTTTTAATCCATCATGGGTTTCACATGAAGCACAGATCTCACCACAGCTTGTGTAAAATTTAATGTGTACTTGAATTATGTAAACTGAACTCTGACCTGCAGTTCTGTTCTTTTCTGCTCCTCTGTAGGAGGAATAATCACTGCATCCTTACTTTTACTCAATTCACTCTTATTTTATTCCCAGATTAGATTTTTAAAAGCATTGTAATGCATCCGATTTTAGACTGGTTTCTATAGACCAAAAACTTTTAAAAGCATTTTTTTTTTCCCTGGGGAAACTTTAGTTTATTTCCTCAAATTGATTTCCTAGCTTTTAAAGAAAAGGAAAACTTTAAAACTACCACTTTCCATTTAAAAAATTAACAGAAAATGCATGGAGTTAACCTGAACAACTTTCAAGGTTACTTTCTTTTATTTGAAAGGCAATAAAAATAGGTTTATTGAATTTCAAATGCCATCTGTACAGAGGCTCTTAACTGTCGTTAAACATGGGAATTAAGCTATTCAGGAAATAAAAATAGGTTCTTGTTTTCACATATATTTTGTACCATACATATCACTTTATTTACTTTGACATTTTTTTATTAACTACAGAGAAAAGCGATGCAAGTTACCAAAAAAACTACTTTTAAAGTTCATTGATTATATCAATCGATAAGCAGACATTTTCTTAAAAATCTGAGTTTAGTCTCGTAGCAGAAGGATTTTTCCTTAACATGTGAGCTAGATGTTTTTTTTAATATGCTGACATGGAAAAATAACCTATTGTATCAATTGTATGAAACAAATTAAACAAAAAAAAATTTTTAGTACACATTATAGAACTTATTTATAAGATATAACAAAAAATATTATGTTACTGAACTTAAAAAAAAACATGAAGTAAATTAAACTGTTATAATTTCTACTGAACAGAGATGTAAAACTATTATTTAAATGTCGGGAATGTCGCTTCGAAAAGCTGTCAGACTATTTACCTCCTCATTTCAGTTAAGAGGACCTAACTATAATATAGCTCTCTGTTTTTAGTATAATCTAGCATTCAGTGCTGGGAAAGACTTTATTCTGTTAGCAGGGTTTTTAAATGGGTTGTTTTAGTTTTGGTTGCTTTTAGTGAAATATTAAAACTTTTATTTAATGAAGTGCGTTGAGTCACAAAAGGCTTTACAATCTCTCTCTACAATCTTTTTCATCATGATGCAAATGTTTACAATCTTCCCCTTCACTTTTCTATCATCACATCCTCACCCTCTATGCACAGAAGATAAGCTACGCTGCTCCTAAATGCAGCACGGTGAAATGAGAGCTATTTCACAGAAGGTTAATTCTGCATCCTCACCGCTGTTAAACAGTGTAAATAATTCTGGACTGGATTCTTGGTCCATTCCTGTTTCTGTTTTGGCATGCCTCCGTTCTAGCATAGCTTCTCTTGCAAATACCAATAAGGCTCTGCTTAAGAATAAACAGCGACACCCTCTACTGGACAGTGGTAACATTATAACCCGGAAATGAATTATTTCTAAGCAGACATCATGAATACATTGAAACTCATTTTTATCAAATAAACCATTAACCAATATTTAATCATAAGTCAATTCTTGTTACACCCCTAAAAGAGATCATTACAAAAATGCTCAAATCTTGATAGTTTTATACTGAGTTACATATTATGCTCTCAGAACTTTGCTTCATTCATTCTGGCTCTGATCCATGTTTGGGATCTGGGGATAACGAAAAAGTTTTGTAAAAATTCAATTTTTTGGGACATAAGTTTTGGAAACTATCTCATTTACCAAAAAGTACAATAAAACTCATCCACAAATAGGAGCACCTATGATAAGTGATTAGTACGAATATATAAAAAAACTAACCAAGACAGGATCTCACAAAATATTTTATGTCCAAGTAAAAAATATTTTAAGAATTTAAAAAACGTTTTGCTGCGAGATCATTTTTTTTTTCCTGCGACAGACATACAATTTTATTGGATCAAAATCAGAAAAACAGTATCTCTTAACCCAAATTTAATTGTATTCCATTTCGTTTCTACAGATCAAATAAAACTAGAATAAAACATGCTGTCAAAAAAACCTCTGCGTTGATTAAAGTAAAGTTAGATACCCCCATCTGGTAGATATTATTGACTTGAACCAATTGACTACATTTCCTGACTGTGAACTGTGTTTAAAATTATAGAATATACTTTAATTGATTAAAGTAGGAATAAAATATCTCCCTGGTCACTCCCAACTGAGGCAGGTTGGTAATTTAATAAATGCAACTAGCGGCTCATTAAAACTGGTAGAAAAAATCCAGCAAATGTACTGATTCTTTTTTCTTTTTGTTTGTTTTTCTTAGATAATCTCTTTATTAAGTTATCTGTTTTGTTTTGTTTTGTTTTGTTTTTGTTGTTTTTACCATATGATGTTGCTGTAAATTTATTGTCAATTTTTTTGTAATAAAAAAAAACTATTTTTTTGCAATTAAAACCTCTTCACTTCTTACTCAGTAATGTTTTTTGACGTATTTTAAATGCATACTAACATCTATTACACGAACAGTTTAAGATCTGGTCTTCAGTAAACTCCTGAATGCATTTGCAGCTAACTGAGTATTTTCTCTCGTTATGGACCTCAAAACCTATGACAGGATTGTGATTAATACCCTAAATTAATCAGGATGAGTAAGGAAAGACATTCCTGAGCTTGAACTCATAAAGACAAAAGCTTCACCTTCCTAGCAGAGAGCTAGGGATTCTTTGAATGCCATTAATGGCCCAGTGATCAAAAATTTAACAAAGCTGCAGTATCTGGGAATTGCGCCTACCAGTGGCTTTATAAACTACATGCAACCTTTTTCCTGTTAGTGCTCATTTATGTTAGAATGCATGTTGCACCTATGCTGTTTATTGAGCCTAGTCTATATATAGGAAAACTATATTCTTTTCTCTGTTGGCTTTAAAGACACTTTTTGCGTCATTCTGTTTTGGTTCTAGATATATCTCTTTATTTTCCTGTTCTTTGTTGAAGATACAGCTGTGTGTTGAACCGCCGTAAAACACTGTGGCAATACGGACGAAAAAATACAGTAGTGACACAAAGTCTCTCATCAGGTATGAAGTTATTCATCACAATGACAAGAAAAAGTTCACATAAATTGATTATTTAAATTAGCATATTTGTTTGTTTTTGGAATGTATTTTTTATTATTTTATTATTATTTCTTTGTGGTTGATATTTATATTTTTTAGACACATTTAGCTGATGAAGATGCACCTCTCAAATACTTGAGACAAGAACATCACTTTATACAGCATGTATCTTGAAGTCCCTGCTGCTCCTTACCTTTCTTGGCATTTCTGAAACACTTGAATCAGCACAAATGGCACCAATATTAAGTTACTCAAGTTCCTTCCCCCCTCTTCCCCATGTTTAGATGCCTGGATTCATTGACTTGCTTTCATGTGATTGGCTGATTTACAAGCAAAAGAGGAGTTATAGCTGATAAAGTGACTGAGTTTATTTTGAGTGTAAATTTTGTGACTTTTACTTTTATTTCATTTAATTTCTGACCACCTGGATTTGTTTTTATGTCTTTCTCTTTGCATTTAGCACCTCAGGGCCTCCATACCCAGTGTCAGCTATGTAGGAACCTCCCTGTGGCATATCACAGCTCTTCACAGGTTATAGGTTTGGTGGCGTCAGCAGGGCTGTCAGTGGCGTCTGTCGGTATCACCTAGGATGTGGAGTTTTGCAGAGGTGAACATGAATCGTCCTTACAGCGAGGAGCCAGTCTGTCAGAGTCGCGTCAGGGAGGGATTGTGTAGCTCTGACAGGGACACAGAGATAGAGACATGCTTGAAAGGTTGAGGTATTGAATTTTACTTCCTGACAGCTTAGTGACCTTTCGGCTCTTGTGGGGGGGGACGAGACAGAGATGGATTTTGCAGTCGTCCGCTTTGCTGTGCGCTGCTCCTCCCACCGGGTTAAGAATTAATGCTTCTTTCTGCCTCTCTGCTTTGCAAAGGAGACTCTGCTGAACAGATCCCAGGGCTCTCCACTGCAGTTTGGCAGTACACAAAGAAAAAGGTTACTCTCGTGCGAACTCCTCCAGCATTTCACGCAGAATCACAGGAATTAACTCTGCAAACGAGTGTGAGGTCTTGTTAGTTGGCACGAGGGTGAACTCGGCAGCGTTTGGACAGCAGCACACCCACGCAGCAATCTGCACCCTGCTTTTTACTGATGCCCCCACCACTTCCTCACACCTCGGCTGTTCATAAATACATGGAGCACATCCACCTTGCTGCTGCGAGGCATTCCTTCTATCTATTGGGGCCCCTGGGCAGAACTCGCTCCCACTTTTTTTTCTCTGTGGCTTTAAGGTGAAACTAACAAATCATGGTTTCATCTGATGGCCTCTCCAACTCTCCCCAGGATCACCCAGTGTCTGTAGGAGATACGAGACGAGAATGCACATCACTGAGCTGGCCTGTTTTATCTCCTCTTTTCTTTAAATTGACAGAATGAGCTCCAAGCTGTATTTTCCTTCTTAAGGTTCACTGACTCTTGGCTTCACTGGCACTGCTTTGTTCCCTCAGAGTGTGCATTGATGGCACAAAGCTGCTTAGCTGCTGAAGTCACGTCCCCGTAGTTTTCTTGGCAAAGTGACCGAGGGCTGAAGATGATAGAGCTAAAATGATGGCGAGGAATTTCATCCCCCATCTATCTTACGGGGGCCACCACACGTGGCCAGCGATAGCTCGGCAGCTCTCTGTGGTCCATTACTCCAACTGGCCGATGAACCATCTACATGAAGAGCCTCATTGATCCCTCTTTACTCGTGCTTTGTGAAAATATAAAGTCGAGTGAGGTTAAATGCAGATCCATCAAGAGGCGCTCTGCTGGACAAGGACAAAAAAACAGCCACTGAAGCATCTGCAGAATCACGTGTTTACACATTTTCATGGGGGATTTAATTGGCAGATCACCGAGTGCAGTGATGAAGATTCTTCATCTTGCTTAGGGACACTTCAGCAAGACTAAACCCTGCCAGCAGAAAAGGCTGAGCCCAGATCATCCAGCTAAAAAGGACAGTCTCTTCTCCCACTGTGGCCTGGCACTGCTGCAGTATTTACTATTCATAGGATTCATAACATTCCTTATAAATTCTTCATGGGCATGTCTTAATATTGCAATGAAATAGCACCTCTTTGTATCACACCTTTATTTATCCTTGAAAGCTCCTGTCAGCTCAGATATTTCAAATGTATAAAATAAGATTTAATCACCTTTGCGAGGGGGAAAAAAATTGATTTTTTTTTTTTTACAACACCTCTCCACATCAGGGCTGACAGATTTTCTTCCAGTTTTTCATTGCAAATTAGTTCTGATTTTTTTTTTCATGGATAGTGCTTTTAAAGGATCCAAAACATCAGAAGATGCAGTAAGAAGATATAAATTGTAGGTAAATGAGCAAGATTACAGGAAAAGAGTTGGATTGGAGGAATAAAGCATAAACAAACCTGGATACACGACGAATGAGCCTCGACCAAGATAAGGTTCATGACAATGAACTGTGACCAAGACTAGGTGTGTGAAAAATAGACTTTAACCAAAGAAAAGCGCTTGGGAATAAATCATGACCAAGACAAGATCCATTAGAATGAACCTAGAGCAAGATTAGTAATCCTCATAATGATGCACGAAAGTTGACAAAAAACACAAACTAAAGTCTGTAGAGCTATGAAAGAAAAAAGGAAAAATTGGAGGAGACCTTGTGACAGGACCCCAAACTGTCTCACACACACTTAACACACACACCCATATATATATATATATCTATATATATATATATATATATAATATATCTGGGTGTGTGTTTACCTTATTATATCCTATTATATGTAAAGTGTAAATACAACAGTTGAGAGGTCTGCCATCTCCCCCTACTGTCTCTGGCTGAAAATACTTTTGTGCCACTCCTGGTAGGATAAACAGCTTTATAGCAGCAAATGCAGGGCGAAGGGCATCCAGAGCCACACATCCCTCACCGCTCTACTCACAGAGGATCAAAAAAAGGAAATATTTTGTTTGAAGAAGGAAAATGGGTCAGTACAGAGTTCATAGTGAATTTGGGCAAAATGTGTACACGGTGTTAAGACCTAAAAAAAAAAAAAAAAGGATGCAAAACTAATGTAGGCCTTTCAATGTTCTAATTTGACTTGGAGGTATCACATGTTCTAACCTGTCAGTGTTACCGTTATGAAACATGAAGAACCACCTTATGAGAGCAAATAATTGGTTTATTCGAGAGGCCGAATTCCATTAAACTGACTTCTGTAAAAGTAAAACAGTTTCAGTAAAAATTATGATATACACTATCATATGTTGCTTTGAGAATGACAGTGGGCTGTTGCTGTGCTGTGCAGAGCATGGAGAGCAGTCGGTGTTTACAGCAGTGCTATTTTCAAAAGGTCCTGTAGGGGGAGCACCCCATATTGGATATTTAATCCACTCATGCAGAGAAGTTCAACATCAATGTATAGACATTCTAAGACATACCAACAATGATGACTTTCCAGAAATCCCTCAACAAATGTACATGTAGTGACAGTGGAGAGGAAAACTCCTTTTAACATAAAGAAACATCCAGCAGAACCAGAACCAGGCTCTATTGGAAATACCTTCTACTAAACCAAACCAGAGGTTTGTGAGGATGGACCAGAGAGACGGAAAAGGAAAGCAAAAGAGCTGATCCAGGAGTACTTTGTGTTTGAAAGGAAACTAAAAAGTTATAAGCAGAAGGTTGTCCCTCAGTTGCTTTATGTAGAAGAAAAGCACGGCTGAGGCGATGAGCTATGAGCCAGCACTGAAATTTGGAGGGTGACTAGAGGAAAAAGCTCAGCCAATATCTAGGTGTCAGGGTTGAACACTGACAAGACCAAGTGGATTATTCATAGAATATGACGCTGTAGGTAGCATTAGCCCTTCCAGTGCCCCCTCCACAAGGTTACAACTCAACAGAACACCAGACCAGTTTGACCTACAATGAAAAGGAAGAATAGAGAAATAACATAAAGTTGAAAGTTTAAATAAATGATAACAACATGAAATTAGAGAGTAGGAGAATCTAGTGGGGTGAGGTTAAGTGATCTTTGTCTTCTGGCAGCATAACCACAGAGACAGAGAGTTGGAGCTTTATATGAAAGAAAAGTTTTAAACCTAACATTAAAGCTCAAATTGGCACCATAAGTTTACAATATTTACCTCTTTTGCAGGATTCTAATCTTCTGAGATGCTAAAATGAGAAAATAGAAAACGTGAATATTTTACCTTTGAGAACTGGGTTATGTAAAATGTGAATCAGTCCATTGGGAACTGACTATAAATAGCTTTAAACAACCACAAACATGAATGGGAAAAAAAGCTATTTTTTTCTCTCTCACAGCATGAGGTAGTTTTATTGAAACAAGAGTGTTTATTTACAAGGGAGGCAGTAATCAGTTATATTTTACAATAACAATAAACATGTAATGAATAATCAAAAGGAACATTTAAAATATTCTGATTTATTCAAGTTGACCTATAAATCTGGTTCATATATATAACATTTTGGGGCAACGTTTTTACCTCTGGGGTATACATACAGTATTTAGAGCTCTATTTTAAAATAGAAATCTCTTTTTGTGAGAATCAAGTCGACTCAATATTATGGTTCAGAGCAGTTCAGGCAAAGAGTTTTTCCCCTTATTTACAAGCATGTGTTTTAAGCATGTTATAGCAATTATACAGACAAAGAGAGGTAGATATCAGAGGAAAAATTAGCTTTTTTGTTTGTCTTGTTTTATTGATTGGTTCAGAAACCTCTGAAACAGGTCTCCTTGGTAACTGCACACCTCTACAGATTATTTACTGCAGCAGGATTCATTTGACAGAGCGAAAATAAAACACTGTACTGTGTGTTTGTTGGTATAAATGGGTTGAGAAAATCCATTCATTACTCTGGTGTCAGTCACTGATGTGTCTTTAATTATTTTCTGTTCAGCAGTGAGCCTCGTAGCCCAGAGGGATGAAATACATTAGGTCTTAGTCAAACATGCACAGATAAATTCTGTGTTGATTTTAGCTGGTTCACAGCATTTATCACATTACTATTATTCAAAGTGTTGACTAATTACTTTTTGCTGTTGGGAAAACCACACAGAAATAAACATGTTAAGGACAAAATCACCTTTGAAAGCCTGAAAAAAATGTAAAACACTCAGAAAAACATTATTTGCATATTAATTAGTAGACATGTTTGTTAAAGGAAGCATTTTTAATTTAGCCCTTGCTGCCATTTATGTATCATATCTCTGTTAACCATAACCAGATATGGGGGTCCTTGGAGTAACCTGTGAAATGTGTCCTATGAAAGGTTACAAACACATAGTCTGATTGACAGAACGTTTACATCTCTTAAAATGAGTGCATTAACCAAAACAAAAAAAGACTGAACATAAATATTGTGGAATATTTATGCAGTATAAAAAAGTGAATATCAAAAGAGCCTGCAAAGAGACATGAGGGGCACCTCTCACTTGTCACAACAGGATTGATTTTTTTGCTCCTCCCTCAGTTTAAGAGAAAATAATTGTAGACAAAGTCTGATTATGTTTTTCTTTTTTAAATCATTTTATCATATCAAGTTCCCAATATAAAACAGCTGGTGTAGATAAATACAGATGTTTAGAGCATGATCTGCTATGATCAAATCAGCGGACAAAAATGACGTTCTCATTTTGTTTTCAATATTTAACTTGATACATTCATTATTTTCAGACTTTTATTGTTTTACTTTTTTCTCTAGCACTTTAAAATAGGCTTCCTATTCCAGCAACACTATAAATAATATTTGCTAACCTCCATCTAAACCTCATCTTTGTTTAACAGGTCCTCTGAGATGTTCAGTAGAACATGCAATCTGCTCATTTCAATGGAGCAGAACCACATGGGTTTGCACATCTTAATGTTTGAGCAGCAATCTTTGTAGATCACCTGCCACACACTTATCGTACGTGTTGAAAAAAAATTTGCTCATGCAATTTACCTGCTATTTTTGTAAACCTATATTCTGGTTGGAATATTGAGAACATGTCGTTTTAGGGAACGGTAAAGGAGGAGGAAGGAAGCTGTGTAGTTGTGTGGCTGTCATCAGTTTATCAGTTTCCCATAGATTTAGAGACTTGGGGTCATTCCTGGCGATTCCTGTTGCAGGTTTGTTGAATCTTCTTCCTGTGGAGAATCAAGACTGTTTTAAGTTTCATGGTAGACCTTTGGTAACTTAACTACCAAGTACTAGTCCGTGAGTAATTTCTATAGGAAGGAAAGCAGAGGGTTTATAGCACTCTGTCTGAGAATGAGACTCTGGTAATAAACCATGGGTTATTTCTATAGGACAAAATAATGAAGCTTACTGTCAGTGGCACCAATAGCTGAACCGATTACTTGATCGATTAAGAAGCTAAACCCAGATCACTGAAATAAGAGTTGAGGCTAAAAAAAACTTTTGGTTTTCTAAGTTAAAGCCTGGACTGATTTACTAAAACCCTGAAATGTGAATGAATTAAAAGTGAAAGTGTTAAAATTCCTCCAGAGTAATGCAAAAAGACTCAGTGATTATTAAGTTTGGGGTTGGGAGGAATTTATTTTGTTGTTTGTTTTTTTATGATAAAGAAGATTAAATATTTCACAGTCTGCAATTATAATTGTCTTTAATAGAATGCAAGTATAATTATATGTTTTCATTGTTTTATCAGTTTTACAGACCAAATCTTGATCATTTCTTTTTGAAACCTCTAGGCAGGTTCCATATTGAGATATTCATCATTTAAATAGATATTGAATCTTAACTTGAAAATGACCCTGAAACACTAAAAGCTAAGGTGCATCATTTTTTATCCAAGTATTAACTTAATTTGAGGTATATAAAATAATTTTTTTTACACATAGTATACATCACTCAGTGCATATCAATGGTTTATATGTGTTGTATTTTTCAAAATCTTCCCCATATAACTGGTTAGAAATGTATTAAACTCCCCTTAAATACAAGAGCTAGTTAGCTAAAAGCTGTTGTTAGCCAACAAAACAGATACGCCGAAATCTGATCAGACATATTCTTGGTTCTCTGATGTAAGATTTAATCTAGAGCGGTTAATCTGGCCTTGTCTTTACAAGTAACCCCATGACTTCTCAACCTGCTGGACCAAAGTGGTTTGCTAGCAGATTCCTAAAGCTGAGGGAGACGGAGTATTTTTGAACAGTACTGTGTTTCCAGTTATAACGTAAGTGTACTGTATTTGAAAGACTGAAAGGTAATGTTTGGTGGAAGAGATCGTCATGATTACCAAGTTTTGAAAACTTTTCAGTGAGTATCTATAACTTGGCTATTAAGATAATGCCCAATGCTGTTCCGTTATGTTGTGAGTGAAACACGGTTTTAAGAGAAATCTGTTTATGTAAAAACCCATTGATTTAATTTTCTTTCACTGTCGTCTAACATGACGAATGGCGCTGTCCTTTTCCCCTGAACTCTCCTTTGTGACAAGTTTTCTTTTCTCCCTGAAGCCATGAAACATCCGTAATTACATTTCCCCCATCTGTCTGCTCACACAATCGCCCATACATCACCATCACAACAATTCCATTAACTCCCAGCGCGCTAAATAAAGACGAAGAAGAACGAGGAAAGTAGGGTGCACTCATAAACAAAAGGAAAAGATGATCCCTTTCAATCGTTTTGTGGAAACACTTGATGATATTAATCCCTCAAAGCCTTTTGTTGGGGACATTTTGAAAGAGATGCTATCATGAGAAGAATCGGGTTTTGTTTGAACCTCTGCTCTCACCACCTCCTCCTCTTCTCCTGCCTCCATCTTCATCTCTATGCCCTTGGCAACAGTGAAATCCCCCACAAGATGGTGATGTGTGCAGCTGGAACCACATGGGATGTAATTACAGAGAGTTTTGAAGCTCGGAAGTGTTCAAATGAGGGGGAAGAAATAAGCTGATTGAACAACAGAACCAATAATGGCCACGTTGCTCCAAACGCTGATGGAGAATCTCTTGACAAATTACTATTGGGCCCTGTGTGCAGGAAAAGTCCCTTGCTCATAAATATTCACTCAAGCTAAACGAGCTGGACCAGACCAGGCCGCGCTTCTTTAGTTTATAGACATAATTGTGACATTAGAACAATTTTCCACTCAGGAAAAAAAAAAACTTTAGATGATTCAACCCTGACATCTTCAAAGGGCATTACAGGAGATGCAAAAAATAAACCCAAACTCCAAAGTCTGTATTCTAATTGCACAGTCATACAGCGCATGTCAGTTCAACAGATTTGGGGCACAGCTCTCTCCTCAGTGCACATCTTGCATAAATAAAATAAATAACTAAAATAACAAAATAAAAAACTAAACAAGGCATGCATTTATCAAAAGAGTAATTAACACTTTTTACAGATATGTATAGTTACTGCACTAACCCTGCACATAAATAATTTTTTATTGCACCTGACTCATTGTTGAGTGGCACATGATAGTGTCAAGAGTTTGCATTTAACAGGGCTATGGCCCTGTTGTATAAACTGTCTGATTCTTCTTGTTTTGAGCATCCTGATGTGTCCACCAGAGGGCAGCAGCTGAAACACCCCGGTTCTTGCGTGTGTATTCTGAGACGGAGGGTGCTATAGAGTTCCCTTTAGGATGGGGGAGGGTGTTGCACATAAAGCAAAACAAGAGATAAATTTGCTTTCTAGGGTATTTGATTAAAAACAAAAAGCAGAAACTGTTGTCGTTCCTTATACCCAAAATCTACATCCGAATGCAATATTCAAAAAACTTTATTTCCATCAATTCAATTCAGATTATTTGTGCAGCTCTTTACAAATACAATTCAGTAAAAAATTGCCAGACGGATAGATTAAAAGTTTTCCATCAATGGAAAACCAGCTGATTGCATCGAGTCATTGACCTTATAGGATCTGCTCCTTTTGGATGAGCATGTATTGACAGTAAATATTCACTTGCATTGTGAATAACCTGCTGCAGAGTTTCACTGAAGGTTCAAGAAGACTAAAGCAGACTCACAAAATGAACATTGAAGCACTGATCCGTAAATACTTTCAAAATAGAATAAAAGCTAACTGTAAACTAGTTTAATAAGTGGCTCTGACTAGGAAGGAAACATTTAAAGAAATCATCTCTGAGCCTCTTTAACATCAAACGGATGAAAGAGAGCACATACAGTTAGTCACAGTAAATGCTGAGCCTGTAACTACATCTAGAAGAGAAAAAGGACTAAACACTGAAAAACAGGCACAAAATATTTTACCTATAACTGTTGTTGCCTCCCATCAGGATAGTGTCACAGGTCAACAGAGCCACAAGCCAGATTAAGCTGCTATGGTGGCGAAAAAGCAGAGAGAACATTAAGTTAAAATTAGAAAAAATGTAAGCTGGGAGAATGGTAATAGAATGTAGAAGAGTAAGAAAAAGAGGTCTCTATGTCCTCCTGCAGCTAAAGGCTATCACAGCATAACTCTGAAGATAGCTCATGATAACTTGATCCACTTACTCTGAGCTTTATCAAAAAGAAAGACCGGCCCTAGACAGCAGACTGGTGTCTGATGGCCAAATGAAAAGCAAGCAACCAGAAAGGTTTAGCAAAAAGCATTTATTGAACTCTGTTTGATCTATTCTCTATCAAGTATTAAGTGGGTTTCTATGTACTAAATCAACACCAGTCGTATTTTTCAATGATACCTCTGTCCTTGCCAGATTATACAGAAAACTTTTGTGGGCATTTATTTTTAAGATTGTTTATTGATTTTTTTTTTTTTTTTTTTTTTTTTGACCTCAATATGAACTTTGACAAGGCAGTTTTAACACAAGAATATATTCCTAGACTTAAAAAGCATTTAAGCTCCTAACAGAGCTTTGCTCTGCCCACATCTAATATTTGAAGCAGATGTTTTTAGAAAAAAAGCAGGGTTATAACAAACATGATGTAAATTGTCAAAATATTACTGGGACACGTAGACAGCACTTTAAACCATCGATTTCACTGGTCGGGGGTTCTGGGACACTTCAGATACACCACAGTGGACCCAGTGGAACCACTCTGATTGGCTATAGTTGCTGTAGTCAGCTGTGACGTAGTATTTCCACATCCAGTGGAACATAGGGGTAAGACATCCATTTTTATAATTAAAGAGACTCAAATCATGGATGAGTTGTTCTTTAAGCAATCCTTATGTAGTTCTGGCTGTAGGTTTATGAATGATTTTTTTAATATATATATATATATATATTTTTACAGGCCTATAACAGGAGGGAAATATTCATTTCAAAGACTACCACACAATTTTTTACCATTTTAAAGTTCCTGTGAACAAGCTTTCAATGCATTTTATCTTCAACTGATTGTAAAATGTAGCTATAATAATTTTGTACATCAACAAGAAATACAGAAACCCTTAGCCAATTTCCAGCCATTTATTCTATCCTGTTGTAGAAACATTAAGAAGCTAAAAACTTTGAACAATCACATCAGTACCCCCATTTTTGAATATAGGTACCTTTACTTCTATTGGATGAACAATTGCCTAATCAGTCCTTTGACAAAGAAAAATGTTTTCAGAAGCACTCTTCTCCTACAGTATTCCTCCCTTCTTTACTATGACGAGTGTTTGCACACATCTGTCACCCTGACAATAGTCTAATTAAGCCAAAAAAGTAAAATCACCTGGCATATGCCTCGTATTTAATTATCTAGTGTCTAAATTAGCTTTTATTTATCACAGGAAAGACATTTATACTAACGGTCCCCTGTGTTTAAAACAGCCTTATTACACACAGTGCCATTAAAAGCATTTAATTTACAGATAACCGACCACATCATATGTGCAAAAGCAATGCCACTCTATAGCATACCTAATTGTATTATTCTAGAAGTAAATAGGTGGTGAAACCACAGCATAGCAGAATTACAGACAGAACTTTGACTAGGACACATAAAAAGAAATCACCTTCTTTTTAGGGATTCAGAGTTGACTGTAAGCTTCAGATCATTCTTCTGCTGTTTGGCTGAAGTGTGCCTTAGCAGAATTCAGTTTTGTAAATAACATTTGACCCATATCCTGAGGCAATGAAGCAAGCCTAGACCCTCACACCAGTACCCCCGTTTTTGAATATAGATTTAATGTTCCATTTCTGAAAGGCTTTGTTACCTTTACCTCAATCTAACAGGATAAACAGTTGTCTATTCAGTCCCTACAGCATTTTCCCAGAAGCATTTGGGTTAATTCAAGATTTTATTAGTGTTCTTTTTGGTTACTTAGTAGTTTTGTTCTTCTTTTTTCCAAGTCTATCTGCTTGATCTTTGAACCATGAACTCTAACCTTAGAGGTTAAATAAAAAGTATTTTGAACCTTAAGTAATTTAAAACATGCCATGGTGTGTATCGAACATAGAGTGACTCGACACCGAATGGACAGTTGAGTAATCGGCACCAAGTGTTACTTATTGACTATTGAACATAAGAAGATGATTAAAAAAAGCTTAGCTAAAGAGGTTAGCTCTAAGATGGTTCAGTGGATCTCAAACCAGCCTGGAAAAACTACTGGGCTTTCATTCTTCCACTGCCATAAAGATAGAAGATGGCCTCCAGAGCCAAAAACAAAAAAACTTGTTAATGAGATATGTAGTCTGTTATATGTGAGAGTCCTGCTTTGATCCTGATAAGGATCCTGATGAGACTTTATACCTTTCAGACATAGCTTTTTGTTCATATTAAAACATTCACATTTTGCACAATGAAATGTACAGTATGCTGAAGCTCATGATACAATATAAATTCTTTTGACTCTTTGTCTGTAATTTCATTTTTATTTTTTTTGCATTCTGAATAACACAAATGATGTAATAGTAAAAGCATTTCATGATTAATATCAATGCATAAGAAATAATGTCACTATATGAGCAAATCTGATAAAAATTTGACCGGTTCTTCACTTTAGTCTGTCTTACTTCTCCGATAGTTTGTCTGAATATTCCTCTTCAAGATGATTTCCGGAGGCTGTTTTGATATGATTCATTAAACTAAATCTTCTTTCACAATCAGCACCGGATGCTTGAAATGTAGCACAAATATCCACCATCTGTTGGATCTCCTTTAGCTGCTCACATTAAAGTGCTGCAGCCACCATATCTGAAAATGTGCTGATTGACCTTGTTTACGGTTTTGCTTCATCATGTACTTGAATTTAGCAAAAGAAAAAGAAAACGTCACTCATGGCATCACATTACACTGAACAGATGAGTCTTGTTGGATAGCAGGCCTCTTTCCAACCACTGAGAGTTTCATTGGTCCTTGAAGCTTAGATTGATAAATAATTTGGACAGCCACATATTTTTCTTCCTGTAGGATTATTTATTTGTGCCGTTTTTGCCGATAATGTGCTGTAACTTTTATATTAACTATATGCAGATGCAATCCTTAAATGTAGTAAACTGATTTGATAATGAATTTTGAAACTGGGATCGAAGAGTAGATCTTGCGCCAGAACAGCTGATTGTCATAACACCAGCTTGTGCAGGTCCAGTGTCCAGCAGGCTGAAGTAATTTGTGATGGAGCTCATAAAGATGCGATGCTATAACAGCCCAAAGGAGCAAGCCAAAATAAATGTTCTCAATTAGTCTAAATTATAAAATGAAATTCATAATAAAAAAAAAAAAAAATACAGATGTTTCTCGTATTTTCATGGTTGGTTTGAAGTTGGAAAACGAATAATGCATGGATTCAAAATGGAGAAAAAAAATGGTCTCGATTATTTATAGTTTAAAGTTGGATTTTATTTTATGCCCTGCATAGATTTTTCTTTTGCACTGAAAATTGCGCAAGCGCCTGACCTCAATAAAACCATGTAAATAGATATTCCAGCCACACCACAGCTTGAAAATCCAGGCACTTTGCAGGAATCTGGGGTGAACTGGCCAAACATTAAGATTAGATTAGATGAGTTTTATTGATCTCACAGCGGAGAAATTCACACGTCACATACTGGCAAAGTAGATAAGAAG
>JAUZNJ010033637.1:0-13069 GCA_034780135.1 Jordanella pulchra | reverse complement strand
CACAGGTCAAAAACAGTATAAACATCAGCAAACGTAAGAATGACAGACGAGCAGCCACACACACCGGCGCCATCTTGAAACAGCAGAAGAACATCCCAGAATACTGTTAGAATACTGTTCTACTACTGTATTTCTAACAGTCCAAATATGTTCAGTTGCATACAAAATCTATTGTCTGTCATTTATGCGATGCTTCTTTTGTGGCCAGCATGACCAGAGATATATTCATGTGAGTTTGCATCTGGTTTCCTAACATACCAAATTCAAATCCAAAAATTACAATCAGTTTTAGGTTTAATAAATAACTTTGTAAATAATTACATATACATATCCTCCTACCTTAAATGTGCTCATATTGGTCATTAATATTTTATTATTTTAGTATTTATATTATTTTAGTTGCACTGTGTAGCATTTTGAGATTTTTTTTTAATGAAAGTGCAGTACAAATTAAATTGATTATTATTATTATTATTATTAATATATACATGAAGGAACATACATCAAACAGTGTGAGCGTGTGTGCTCACAAGTTTTCACGTTTGCTTTGGGAAAACCTTCTAAAGATTAGGCCCTACGTGGCTTCCAGCTCAACCTATTTGCATATGGCTGCTGTTTAACCTTCAAGTTTTTTTTTTTTTTTTTTTTTTTTTTCAAGGTTTTTGAGGTCTGTTGAACCTTGAGTAGTCTATAGGTGAAAAGCATACACCCTGGACAGGTTGCTTGTCTATTGCAGGGAAAAAAAAACTGCATACACACAAAGCCCAAATAACCTAATAGTCATGTTTTTGGACTGTGGGAGGAAACACCCAGAGAAAATCTAGGCATCTACGTGGGAGAACATGTAAACTCCATGCAGAAAGACTCCAGGCCAGAAATTGAATCCAAGACCTTCTACCTGCAAGACATCAATGATACAAGCCGTTGAACTTTACAGCCCTATTATAGCTGTATATATATATATATATACAGCCCTACTTCTAAATTAATTTTAGAATCATAGGGTTAGAAAATTGTTGTTTAGGGTTTACACTCTATAGATGCAAAAAGTCAGTAGATGCATACCTAAAAATAAGTGCTGCTCTCATTGCAGTGGTAGGTAGTCCGACAAAGTGGTGACTCAAGCTGGCTGAAAACAAGTGCAAACAGCACTTACCAGGGCCCGGTCCTGGGATAGATTTCTAGACTATTAATCAGATTTGGACTTGGTTCCTATAGTGGAAACAACGGTTGTGACTGTTTGCTTTATCACTAAACTAGTGCCATAGACACTGGTGGATTCCACCCTTTCCCTATATAATAAAACAGAACCCCAACTCCTCTTATCTGACTGCCAACTAATAGAAGCTGATAGCGTTGCTCTGATGTTGATACCTGCTACACAATGAGGATTAATGATCCACGACTCCCTGCCAAGAACACAGACTGCTACATGAAGGAGTCTTTTGATGATACATGCCTTTGTGGTTTAGCTTGCAAGCTCAGTATTTTGTGTGTGTGTGTGCATGTGTGTGTTCTTGTTGGTGTTTTGAAGTGGTGTTTTCTCGTTAAGAGTTGTTCATTAGGGGTTGAAGCCGAGCAAAATGGTAAGACATTGCCACAGTAACAATATCAACAAACATATCAGACTTTCATCTTCGTCTGTTCAGGAGAGAAGAACAACACTGAGCTCTTTTATCAGCTAAAGAGAGACCAAACAGAGGCACAAATATATATAGGAAAAAAAGAGTCCATATCAGACAAATAAATGGCAGCAAATAATGGATGGAGAGAAAAAGAACAGAACTTCTCCTTCTATTAATAGTAGAGTTAGAAGGAGGGTGATAGTTAACATTTATATAAAGGAAATTGAATGAATAATTCATGAATAGAAATGTATTTCAGTCATCTGCTGATAAGGGAAGAAAAAATTTTTCTCATTTTCATTTGGTAAATTACAAACAACTACTAACAACTTATTCAGGTTTACTTGTAAAAAAAATCTATTTCTACTGAAAAAAGGTGTAGTTTAGCATTTTGAAATCACTTTACCCTATAGTATATAGTATATATATATAGTTTTTTTTAAACTATATTTTGATGTTATTGTTTGTTGTGAACCATAGAAAATTAAAAATTCAGTCTCAGTTTTTACATTGGAATAATTTCACATTTTAGTTGAAAATCTAGGATTTGATAATGCCTTGTTATGAACTTAATAATGGCAGCATCTTTGGGTGAAAGTTTAGCCAACCTAATTAGGTGTAGTTAAATAAAATTTTCTTTTGAAGAACACGAAAAGGCTTTTTTATTCATGGTTGAAATGTAAAATCCATTGGGCTGAGATTTCAATTTTATCTGTGAATACAGGAGGAAGTCTCTGGGGGGAAATGTTTATTTTCTTTTAAAATACTGATAGTTTATCATTGTCTTTGCAACTTTTACCAATATATCCAGATAATAGATTTGTATCAGGATTCTGGCACATTTCCCTCACCCTAAAAAGAAACTATTCCATAAGAATAAAAAAAATATATCTATATTTTTTTAACTCTGGTCTTTTTGGTGATCCTAAAAAGTCCTAATTAAAAGTGTTTCTTACATGTAAAATCCTTTAACTCTTATTTTGCTGTAATATCAATGATACTGAGCTAAAAAAGAAATATATTTTTTCAGCCCTCCTCTAAATGAGTTTCCTGCTGGCTCTCTCCTGCATATCTACATACAGCGTGTTCTAAGGTTGTTCGCAGCAGAGCATGAAGTGACAGGGATGAAAATCAGCTCCTCTAAGTGCAAGGCTATGATTCTCAACTGGTAAAAAGTGGCTTTAACCCTTCAGGGTTAAGTGCAGAAGTTCAAACATCTTTGGATCATGTTCATAAGTGAGAGGAGGATGGAGTGGGAGATCGATAGATGGGTTGGTGCGGCTACCATTATAATGTGAACAATGTTTAGCTGTATGTGAGTTTTACCGGTCAGTCAACGTTCCTATCCTCATATGTGATCTTAAAATCTGGACTGTGACGGAAAGAACTATATTTCGGATACAAATTAGCCTTTTGCTGCAGGGGGACGAGGCACTCCCTTAAAGATAGGCTGAGTAGTTCGATCATATGGGGGAGGCTCAGGGCAGCCGTTTCTCCTCCACAATAGAAGCAGTTAGCTGAGGTGGCTCGTACATCTGTTCCAGATGCCCCCTGGCCACCTCCCTTGAGAAGTATTCCAAGCACAACACACAGAGAGAGAGGGCACCTAGGGGATGGCCCAGGAAATGCTGAAGGGATTACATCTCTTAGCTGACCATGGAGCACATCAGGCTTCTCCAAATGGAGCTGGAGGAGATGTCTGGAGAGAGGGATGTCTCTGTTGAGACTGCTGCCCCAGTAACCCGGTCCCAGATAATTGGAAAACGATGAGTACAAGTTTCCTTTATTCAAATATCTGGCTTATCTCTGCCCTGAAATATGTAAGCATTTAAATTATATCAAATCATTTATCAGACACATCAGATTTTTAAAAACTTTTTTGCTACAAATGTAACTGATATTCTGGAATGTAATGTTTCATCTCACCCAGGGTCACTGCTCTTGAGTTGTGTAGCTAACAAAAAATAGCTGAAGGTTAAAGTCTCTAAGGCCCTGATCTACTCAAGATTTGCATCTAAAAGAAAATAAATAAAAGACATCAAAACTGACCAGATGCCACTGAAATTGTGAAACTAGAGTAACAGCAATCAGAAACTTTTTGTGTTGGGTTCAGGAATATATATGTTGATTGCCAACAGCAAAATACTGTGAGGTGGATCTTCTCTGTTTACCTATTTTTCCCATATTAACTGTGGTATTTATGATACATTAAACTTTCTGCAGGTGAATTTCTGACATCCATATTTAGCCTGTTTCAAAGTCAAATGAAAACCAAAAACAGAAAAATGTCGGTGTTAATTGTGGTCAGAAAGGTGCAAAACAGCTGCAAGGACTGACAGGAATTAATGAGAGAACATACCACGTCATTATTAATGTATTTGGAATGTCAGACATTTTTCTAGCAAGACCATCTTGGTAGGTAAAGAACATCATTACTTTACGGAACAACATGGTATGTCAGGATGCACAGAAGGAGAACTTCTATATATCCCACAAAATATAGCGCTGATTATGCTTGTATGTTCTTATGACACAATATTCGGAGGAAAAAAGACATCTAAACAGTACAGAATATTGCAGCATGCAAACAGGTAATTATACCAAAGCAGTTTGTTTTTTTTTCTCCTTAAATGTTCCTTCATAAAAACATACAAATGTCCTTTGTCATGAAATGAGGCGGGAGTGTTGTACTGCAGTAAACAAAGTTTTTTCTCCTGTTATCCATCTTAGAATATCACCCTTAACCCAGGCACTGATTGCACATGCATTTTTATGTGTGCAGAAGCAATTTAGCGCTTGTACACATAACCAGGTTGTAGAAGATCTGAGCCTAAGTTTATAAATTTAGTGAATATATATCCCCAAAATCCCCCAGGTGAGTTCGTTTCCGGAAAGTAATTTCGGAGCCTGTTTTGGCCTCCTCTTGACATCATCGTCCAAAACTAAAAACTGATTATGTCGTAAAAATCAAAGTGGCACCAACAGCAGTTTTGTCTGCACAAATCTGAACTAAAGTAGCCCTAAAAAATTTGACTCCTTTAATATCTCAGAAACAAAAGTAGCACAACTGATCATTTTAACTGTAAATCCTGCATTGACTAAGTACTAATCATTTAGTCTTTTTATTGAGTTTTTTCACATAGATGGGGTGTCAGCCTTATGTAGCTCTACTCATCGTCACTGAGTTGTTTGTTGCTTTCCAATGTGTTCCGCGAACCCAACTGTGTGCTATGGCCTTCGATATGCCAGATCAAATGTATAAACTTACAGACAAAACTGAAAAGATTTATCAACCATTTTAGCCTCAAGAAAAATAGGCTAAAAATAGGTAGATCCATCTTTAGGCCTGACGTAAATATACAAAAAATGCTAGTTTCGCCTCAGACGGAAAATTAGGTGACTCTTTAGTGGCGATTTTGAAATCACCCCTTAATTTTTTTTTTTTCTAAATGGTTTTGCTTCTTATTTTATTAGATTTTATATTGAAAAGCAATGTTATTATCAGTAAGCAGTAACAGCCAAACTCAGTAGAACAAGACATGCACACCCTGACTGGCTGGAAAGGTTGCTAGACGACAATCCAACCAGTCTGAGGGGGAGAGAAAGCAATTCACAAGGAGAGCTAACAGGTTTGCGATCGTATCTCTGACTTGAGCAGAGACTGAGAAAAAAAAATCCTTCATAACTAACCTCACTAAAAATGGTCCTGGGAAATCAGGGCTAGACCTGAAGTAATCCTGCTTTGTGGTTCAGGCCTCAGAAACTAGGCACCTATCATTTGGTAGATTGTTGGTGTAATTTCTCTTTTTCTTCCCAAGTGTTGATGTGTGAGTCAGCAAGATACTGAATATACAGTTAGTCACGGGTACATCTTACTACTCATCAAAACTAAAAAAATATAAAAATGTTCCAAAAGGTTGAAGGATATTGTTACATAAGGCCAATGTGGTCTACTTACCTTTATGGGAGAAACATGGTCATAACTTTTGCTCTTAGATTTAATTAAATTAAATAATACGTTATTGGTACCAAAGGGGAATCAAATGTTGTTGTAACTCCCACATGTTTTTTTTCTTTCAATAAGCTGATGTTAATAGCTATAGGCATGAAGGATCTCCTGTAGTGGTTTGCCTTGCAGCAGATCTTGGGAAGCCTTTGACTGAATACAGTGTTGTTTTTATCTCCTTTTTAAAATAATCTCCAGAGCTTCTAGAGTAGTTCCCAGAACAGCGCTGGCCTTATCAGCTTTTTAAGCTTCTGTAGGTCATTGATGCTGTTATCCCAGCAGATGAATTCAGTCATAGCTGGATGAACTGAAGTGGTTGAAAATATGCTTAAAAGGGGAAAAAATACACTTGTGGGTATTTGGGAGAATGGGCAAAGAAAGAATGGGACAAGAAGTTGAGATAAATATTGGAACTATGAAGACATGTATGCTGAAAGACAAAGTAGAACCATTATGCTGTATCAAGAGCAGCACAGGGAATATGTGTGGGAAGAAATTGTCGACAGGAATTCATTAGGCTTGTTGTGTGATAATGAGTGCTTGTGGTTTTAATTGACTTAATCAACAAATAGAATTAATCAGAGATTTCTAATTAATGTTAATTGATTGAAATTTCCACTGGGTCACAGAGCAGGCAGCACATGTCTCCCCTGCTTTGTATCGTCTGTCTTTGATTCTCCTGCTTCTTTTTTGCCCTAGTCTTCTTTACCTTTTTTTTTAACTTTTAGTTTTTACTCTCTAATAATATTATTAGTCCCATGTTTTTCTGAAACATCAATTTTCATACTAAGGAACAACTGAGGTTTTCTATTCTATTCTATTCTATTCTATTCTATTGTCTTTTTGTTGTTATTTTTTATTCTTTTTTTGTACAATATTTTCTTGCATCTTAATGTATTCATTCTTGTTCACATTTTTAGATTTTCTTGAATTGTGGTTCTGTACAGCGTGAATATTATTGATCATTTTTGCTTTTGTTATGCTTTCTCAAATATTTTCTATGGCTTGTAACCAAATGAAAAAATTTGGTCGTGCTATCAACAGTGTGATAAAATTATTTCAGAATTTCAATTCCTTTTTTATCTATTAAAGGTGTTTATTTTCAAGTAATACAAATCTAATGGAGCAGTACATGAGGAGCACTTACATGCCAATTAAAGAAGGCAACAGCTGTGCCACATACATTTTTATCATTCTCAATGCAAAAACTAGGTTTTCCATGATCAAAGTCTTAAAATCTTTTAAAAAGAGAATACACTCAACAACAATACTTTATTTGCAGGATTGTCCTGTAAAGCCATTTTTAAGATATAATCTAAGCTTTATTCAACTAAGTTAACCATATTGAGATTAAGTGTCTTTGTTTAAACAAAGACTCTGAAAAGAAGGGAGCAACACAGTTATAACAATAATTGAAAATACAGTAATACAATATACATAAATGAAATGAGAACAATAAACTCACTAGTATCACCAGGGTTTTAAGTTGAAGGTCAGCTTGTAGTTAATTTCTAAGTATCGGGAAGTTAAATCCTAAAAAAAGTTTATTTCCTTTGTTCACCTCGAAGGTTGGAAACAAAAAACTGTGAAACATTGACAATAGAGATCATTGCATTGATTTTTCTTTATGACAAAAAAGGTGGGATGGTAACATAAAAAGTTTAATAAACAATTCCATCCCAATTACTGACAGAGCAGTCACACAGGGACAAGCAGATAACTTTAAAGTAAATTAAAACTGTGAGTAATGAGCTTGAGTTACCAAATAATAGTAGAAACCCAATATCAAAAATCCGGAGTTGGTAAACAGAAGTACATTAATGTACATTTCCATAGTTTAAGTGTAGTTTCTTTCGTAAATTTGTATTTGGTTCTGTTGAGATATGCTTAAAATCTTCCTTACAGGTCCAATATTATGCAAAATTCACAACATAAACATTTTGTAAAAATAACAAATGGAAAAAAAACTTCTATCACCTATCTATCTATTCACCTCTATCACTCCATTTCTCCACTTCTTAGCTAATGTGTGCTCAAAATAGTCTTTAAAAAGCACTTCTCTTATGATGTCATAAGAGGAAAGAAGCTGTCCACAGTGGTATGTAGCAGCTCAAGGATCAAACTACAGCCTTCATCTTATGCATTATTCCATTCTTGTAGGCTATCTTTACAGACTCTGACTGGTTGCGAGTGGTGGGTTGTGGGGGCGTGGCCTAAGGAGGACAGGGGCGTGGAAAACAAAAAGAGCTCATTTAGAGGAGGGCTGAATAAATTATTAAGGATATTTTTTGGTAAAGTCTGTCTGCTTAATCTGAGAGTACTTTTCCGGTATAAGTGGCAAAAACATGCTCTGGGGACCTCATTGTTGATATATATTTTTATTCAAATATAGCATAATACAGAACCTTTAAAAGTTAAGTTATCCATTAACAATCTCATGTAAGAACAAATGCAAACTCAGTTTGTTGACCTTTTCTTGTTGACATTTTTTCAGGAAGTTTTGATCCATAGATTTTAGTGGTAAAAACATGCAAGCTTTTGCTGTATTCTGTCAAAGGCAGGTTGTAGATAATTGAAGGCATAGACATAAAAACGTAGACGCCTCACTGACCGACAACGTAACTATGTGATCTCCATATTTGTTGAGACAGAAATCAGAGAGGGTAAAAAGCCTTGTATGTGTGCTACCTGGAGTTGTTCAAATCGCTTCGGTGTCCAAACCAAATCAATCGCAATTACCTTCCACAGATAAGAATTAAAATCCTACCTACCGACTGACCTACCTACCTACATACCTACCTACCTACCTACCTACCTACCTACCTACCTACCTACCTATCCAACCAGCCACCCACCCACCCACCTACCTACGTATCTATATATCTATATATACGCACACACATACATATCAATCGAAGTTCATAGAATTGTCAAAACAATCCTGCAATTCTTCCTTTATCAGTCATTCAGAAGCTGAATTAATTAATTTGTGAATTATCTTGGCCAAGCCAATCCTTAAGCAATATAAAAATGTTACTGAGAGTATTGTTGCCTTTTTTAGGGTAACTGTTGTTCCTGTATGTAGGTTTCTAAAAGCTACAAGGAGAAGCTGGGGAGAAGCTCTGTGGATGCAGTTAATCTGCCAGTTCATCCTTAGTGTTCTAATAATAATAATAATAATAATAACACCAATGTTATTTTAGAATTGTGCTGTTTCAAGGTGACTGCATGTTGGAGTAGCTCTGCAATCTTGAGTCTGATATTCTTTTTAGGGACTTTAACTTCTCAGTTTTTTGGACCATAGTTTAATTATTCCAATGTTTTTCAACTCATGTGGAGTGTTGTGAAAATGGAGGGATTTTAGTAATATTTTTGTCCTTTTTGGAAAGTTGTTATGATGTGTAACCACTATAACCATACCACGTTCATTTTTTACACAAGTGCGCTCTATACATCAACCACTTCCGCAAGTACCAGCTGAGTTGAAAAGGAGGCGCCGGGGATGCAGAGCAGAAGCAAGGAGAAGAGAGACAAGGAAAAAGAAATTTAAAGCATCTCTTTCATCCATCATCATTGGCAATGTGAGATCTTTAGGAAACAAGCTGGAAGAATTCCCAGCCCTAGCAAGGAAACAGCCAGATTATCGGTAGTTCAACATTATGTGTTTCACTGAAACGTGGCTGCAGGATCACATCTCAGACTCCTGCATGTGTGCCAGGCTAGAGAAGACTGGAAAACACAAAGGAGGTGGGTTAGAAGTGCTTGTGAACAAAAGATGGTGTCTTCCAGGGCATGTTACAGTAAAGATTTGTCACTGCAGCCTATATATTGAACTGTTGGCAGTTGGTTTCCAGCCGCATAATCTGCCCAGAGAGTTGACCAGTTTTTTTTCTGTTAATAAATGTTTGCATTCAATCTTCTGCTGCCGACACTGAATGTGATATACTCAGTCTTGTTGTTACTAAGCGACGGACACGATACCGAAATGCATTTGTGGCAATAATCGGTGATTTCCATAATTCCTCACTCTCTGCTACACTGCCAATGTTCCAACAGTGGGTCAGCTGATGTACCAGAGAAAACAAGACTTTGGCCAGGTTGTATGCAAATGTGACGGATTCCTACATCTCTGAAGTAAGACCTGCTCTTGGGAAATCCGAACACAATCTTGTTCTATGCTCAGAGTATAGATCACTTTATAAGAGACAACCTGGATTAAAAAGAACTGTAAGAAAATGATCAAAGGACACTGAAGAAGGCCTGCAATGTTGTTTTGAGGCTACAGATTGGGATGTCAGCCACTTGGAGAGGAAATCAATGCAATGCCTGAGTGTGTGACTGACTACATAAACTTCTATGTAGATAACACCATCAATATCAGAACAGTGAAATGCCTATCAAATAATAAACTATGGCTCACAAGTGATCTGAAGCAACTGCTCAACGAGAAAAGATAATCCTTTAAGAAGAGAGACAAAGAATTATTGAGGAGTATACAGAAGCAACTTAATGTCAAGATAAGAGAGAGAAAAGAGGCATTCTTCTCTCTCTTAAAGGCTGGAAAGCAAGCTCCAGCAGAACAATATACAAGGTGTGTGTTAGGGATGAAGAAGATCACAGGCTTCAAGCAGAAAGATGATCAGACTGATTCTTCAAGAGGTTCAGTTCAGTAACAAGCTCAGCATATTTTTCTCCAGCTCACAGTCACATGGACACCATGCCCTTCTCTGCCATTGGCTCTTCTACTTTTATGGGTTTGCTGTCAGCCAAAACCGAAGATGGTGCTGTTCCCTCTGCCTTTCACCTGTCCTTCTTCAGAAGTCAATGGAAGAGGAAAAGGACAGACTGGAGAGACTGAATCATAATAACTCACCAGGTCCTGATGGTTTCAGCCCCAGAGTCCTGAAGTTCTGTGCACAGCAGCTTTGTGGGATCCTACAGCACCTCTTCAACCTTAGTCTGACCCAAGAGACAGTTACAGTGATGTGGAAGATCTCCTGCCTTGTTCCGGTAAAAAAGAAAACTCATCCAACAGTCCTCACTGTAGACCTGTTGCCCTGACAGCCCACATCATGAATGTCCTAGAGAGTTCAGCTCAGCAAACAAAAAGCAGCTATCAGGACCCCCCGCAGTTTGCTTATCGCCGTAGTTGAAGATGCCATCATACACCTCCTTCAACAAACCCACTGCCATTAAGACAATGAAGAAAACACTGTAAGGATCATGAGTTTTTGATTTCTTCAGTACATTTAACTCGATTCAGCCTGAACTACTTTGCGAGAAACTCCAGAAGACTCAGGTGGAGGCATCAACCATTCCCTGGATTAAAGACTACCTGACAAACAGATCACAGTTTGTTAGACTGAAAGGTCAACTGTCTGATCAAGTGGTACATACTCTCACCATTCCTTTTTACCCTCTACATCTCTGACTTCCATGGCCAGACAGGGTCCTGTTATCTGCATAAATACTGAGATGACTATGTAGTCATTGAGTGCATCAAAGATGGACAAGATACTGAGTACAGTGAGCTGGTGAACAGCTTTGTGGAATGGTGTGGAAACAATAATCTGATCCTGAATGTCAACAAATGTAGATTTCAGAAGAAACAGGAACAAGTTGAATCGCATTACTATCATGAAGGAAGATGTGGAGGTGGAGTATAAATACCTTGGTGTTCACGTGGACAACAAACTAGACTGGAGGTACAACTCTGAAGCCGTCTACAAGAAGGGACAGAGCAGACTGTACTTCCTAAGAAAGCATAGGTCCTTCTGTGTTTGTAACAAGATGCCACTTATCTTCTACAACTGTGTTGTAGGGAGTGTGATCTCTTCCTTCATCTGGGATTACAGCATCAGAGCAAATGACTTAAAAAAGCTCAACAAGCTAAAACAGAAGGCCGACTCTGTTCTAGGAACTACTCTGGAACTTCTGGAGATTATTTCCCAAAGGAGAATTATTCATAAATTGAAGAAGATTATGGACAACACCGAGCATCCTCTTCATAAAATTTTTAAACAGCAACACAGTGTCTTAAGCTTCTCCAGAAACGGCGCAAGACAGATCAATACAGAAGATCCTTCCTGCCTACAGCTATCAACACCTACAGCAACTGGTTAAGAGAAAACAAAATATGAGTTACAACAAAATTTAATTTCCTTTTGGGATAAGTAAAGTATATATTAAATTAAATAACAATAATAATCACTATGTACTAATGAGACTGCACTGCATTGCTAAACTGAAAACAGTTCATTTACATAATGCTACACTACTAATAGCACAAGGGAAAAAGTTTCTAGACATTTATTATTAAAGGATTTTACTGCATTTCCTTAACAAATTTCTATTGTATAAATAACCAGTAAATATGTGTATTGTTTAAAATTATTTTTATTGCTTCCAAATGACTTAATAAAAAAATAAAAATATGATGCATATGGGCTGTACGGTAGAGCAGTGGTTAGCGCTGCTGCCTTGCAGCAAGAAGGTTCTGGTTTGCATGGAGTTTGCATGTTCTTCTCATGCATGCGTGGGTTCTCTCCGGGTACTCCGGCTTCCTCCCACAGTCCAAAAACGTGACTGTTTGGTTAATTGGCATCTCTCAATTGTCCCTAGATGTGAGTGTGTGTGTGCATGATTGTACGTCCTTGTGTCTCTATGTATTGCCCTGCGACAGACTGACGTCCTGTCCTGTGTGTATCCCGCCTTATGCTCATAGTCTGCCGGAAATAGGCACCGGCCCAACCGTGACCCTGACGCATGAAGTGGGAGAAGATGGAGGTGCTTATTTCTTTGTGTGTTATTGTCACACAAAAAAGCGGTATGGGGGCTTAAATAATCCACTTTTAATATTATTAATCTGGTAATAAGAAGTTTTTTGCAGTACGTTGCTTCCAGGGCTTTAATTGATTTTTTGTATTATTCCCAAAAACAAATCAAAATGAAATATTTTTTGAGAAATATATTTATTTATAAATTTATATTTATTTATTATATTCATTAATTTTTTATTCAATTCAGTTTTTTATGGAGCACTGGTTCAAAACACATGTAATCACAAGGTAAGACAATTCAATCAAATCACACAGTCAGATTAGTTAAAAATTCCCTATCTAAGAAAAACCAGCTGATTGCATTGACTCATTATTCAACAGCAATTCCTTACACCAAGCATGCATGTAGTGACAGTGGAGAGGAAAAAACTCCCTTTTAACAGGAAGAAACCTCCAGTAGAACCAGAACCAGGCTCAGACAGAAACATACATATAAGAAGAGAAACAGAGATATAAAAGCTAACCGTCATCCAGTTCCATGGGCAGCCCCGTCCAGGAAAGGAACAGCCAGGCAGAGGAGCACCAAGCCAGCTCCCATGTCAGAGGATGAAAGAGAACATATCCAGTTAGTCACAGTAGGAGAAACAGGACTAAACACT
>JAUZNJ010033636.1:0-13070 GCA_034780135.1 Jordanella pulchra | reverse complement strand
TGACTATATATAGTAAAACCAACACTTCAAACTTAGATTAATTTAGCACACATCCAATCTGGCTTTTTTGAGTGTAGGTCAAAATGAATCATCTCTACATTTTCTAAATCTCTAAATCCAAGGGGCTTAATTCAGACTGCAATCTCCAATGTAGGCAGGGGTTTGGATCCCATTACTTACAATGGTGACCATGTAATTAGAACAGGAGGCTTAGATCATGGGATGGCTGCAGGTTCTCTAGTTTGAATACCACAGACTGCAACTTTCAGTCTCAGAGCAAGACCCTTGCTCCTCAGAATGGCCGTTGAGTGCTGCACAGTGGCAGCCAACTACTCCTTATGGAGTGAGTAATATGCAGAGGAAAACTTTTATGGTATAGTACATTTTAATGATAAATAAAAGTTATTATTTTAATTTACCACTGAATGCCATTCGTTCAATTGACTTTTGGAATCACTTATAAACATTTGTTCAAATGCTAAACATGAATTAAACAAAGTAATCTTAAGGTATTTTACTGGAACACTGTGAATAGTTGTGCTTGTTTCATATATTATTTTTTTTAATTTTTATTTTTTTCTGGAAATTTTGAAAGCTGATTAAACCGAGGTTGCACAGAAATATTTTTACTGATATGGTCAATAAATAAAATCAGCGACTATTAGCCTCATTTCTACCGAGACAGGAAGGTCAGAGAAGAGGAGAAATATGAATTATTTCTGTCTAAGCTGGAACGACCTATTGTTGCTGGGTTGAAAGGCGGTTCGTTCTATGTCCACGTACTGTTCATTATTTTTCATCCAGAGTCCTACAAAGAAAAGACTGCACTGCTTGGACTAGAATGCCTTTCCTTTATTTTACCCTTTGATTTAAACTTGTGGTGTAGGCCAAGAAATAGTACTTCATGATGTCACGTAAAATGTTTGCTGATGTTTGTAGCTGCATTTTGTACTTGATTTAATTTTGCATTGAGTATGATTGTTACTTTCTGCATACGTTCCATGACTGGATTTGGTATTATAAACTAAGTGAACTAATGTCAGTGCTGGAAGCTTACAGATGGAGGGTCACTGGTCGACACGCTGCTTTTTATGCAGCCGCTAATTGATATTGAGCGAGCGGCTGGTGAGGAGTGCGCAGGGCCACTGCTGGCTAATCTACGATTTAATCAGGGTGTGTAATGAGAGTGGCGGCACGTTCAGAACTAAAAGAGACTTATAGGGGACGTCTTTTGGAAAATATTCTTTTATTTCTTATGACTCGGATACGTTGAGACTTCAGTACCAGCATAGAAGGCGTTGTCCGAGGTGCTGAAAAACCGTGATCAACACAACTGACCCTTGCTTAAATTTACACATTACCGATTCATACAATAGCCTCATTACAGCCCTGTCTTCTAAGGTGAAGCGGTGAGTGAACAGCAACGGGACAAGTCGTGCTGAAGAGAAGAGGAGGAAGGAAAGGCGTAGACTGAATAGCAAGTGGAACATTAGTAGAGGTGTGTGCAGGAACACTGTCAGGCAATTAACAGAGCATTAGAGAGGACTTACAGACACTCATACACACATACACACACCTACACACACACACACACAGTCTCAAAATTGTGCACGCAGGTATATGCTTGTACATACGCCCTCAAATGCACACAGAGCTGCAGATCCCATATTCCTATTTTTCGTCGATTGATTTTTGTCGATTGGTCAATTTTCTCGGTTTCAGAACTACTTCAACAAGGAAGTTTCAATATATGTTGTTTGAAAGGGTGTAATAAAAAGAAATAATAACAAGAAACTAATGAGAAATACAGGAGTATTTATTTTTTTGTTTGCTAAAGAGTCAAGTATCCACTCAATATGAGAATCTATAAACTAAAAAAGGGTGCTGCACAACGTTTTCAGAAATGAGTTGAAATTGGATTATATTCAAACATTTAAAATATATATATATCACGATTATTTAAGAGAATACAACCACCCACTGGTAGATGGCTCAGAGTTGTAAAACTCAAAAGCACAATAAGCAAGATTAGTTAGAAATGCAGGCTCCTTATTTCTAACAGTGTCCTGTTTTTCTCTGCCTTTTTTCCTCATTCCTATTATAAAAAATAATAATGGTACATCCAGTCCCCGTTTGTCTTCGCTCTACCCTCCATGGGCTCTGTTAACTCTTTTTAAAAAATGAAAGATTAGAAGTCTCATTTTCTTACATAGGACTGAACAGATTTGAGGAAATATCTTTATATCAAGAGCTATCAAAACAAATAGTGTTTTGTGCCTCTCCTTTTAACCTCAGTTTGTTTTAAACCTATGCTTTAAAATGATTTGGGATTTTCTGCTTGTCCGCAGCTAACCAGCTCTAAACATCTTTAGTAAGATCCTGCTTTGAGTGAAACCCAATCCACCTAAATCGGTTGATTCTTTTCATTTAGATTTGTTCGTGGTAGAATTTCGCAGTGGGTGAAACAAAACCAGCCGGTGTCGCCGTGCGCCATTTTGCATCAGCACCTCGGTGGGCTGCCTGACAGTCCGCCTGTAGCTGAGATTAGCCTCATCTACTCGGTGTCAGTGACGTCCGTGTCCATAAGCTCACAGATAAACGGCTTTGACTACAGCGAGTGTGAGTGGGGAGGAGAAAGTGTTATAGGTCAGCTCATTACTCATAACCGCACAAAAATAGACCATGATGTTAGAAGGAGCAATGAACGGATTAGGTGCAGTTTGCTTTTGATAGAGACACCTCACCGTAGTCTTCTACTGAAGAGCCCACCCAAAAGCCCACTTTGCCTTTTTAATCAACCACCCCAGTATATGAACGATGCACTTCGATATACTTTTAATTAGAACTTCTTAGTTACTCAACAGTTTTACCGCAGACCGGATTTACACGTAAAACTGTGTGTAAGCAAAAATTATAATACATAACATAAGCTGACTGCATTTGGTTAAAACAGAAAAACAACATTTATAGATACTGTTTATTTTTTTTTTTAAAAAGATAAAACTCGATCATTGCAGTTAAATAATTATTTATATAAGATTGATCTTAAACAGGATACTGAACTAAACAATAATGATTTATGGACTTTTCCGTTTGATTCTTCCACATTGTCCTCTTTAACTGCAAAGTTTGTTAATGTCTTTGGTTATCTTGTAACTTATACCAATTCCCACTCATGTAACCAGCTCTTAAGAACATTTCCAGACACACCTATTCTGTGCAGTCCTTTTATGAAGTGGTGGGCCAAAACAGAGAGATGGAGATATCCGAACAAAGGTATTTATGGAGTGCTTTGACAAATAGGGGCAGTTACGCTTCACCCTCTTGCTGCCTGTTTACATAGAATGGCTCCATTTCAGCTCCAGGTATTTATGGCCTGTGCATGTTGTGGAACACAGGGTTATCCATATATCCATTTCCAAATGGATGGCATTCCCATCTTCGAAAATAGTTTTTATGGTCTATACAAAATAGATGGAGAGAAAATCTAGAGCTGTTTTCATGGAAACATGAAACAGAATTTTTAGGTTGTTATATTTTATGTATTAGAGTTATTTCATTTTCAACAGGGAGATTTCTAAAAAGGTGGCCATATGAATGGACTTAATAATTTTGGAGTGGTGCAAAAAAAAAGCAAAACAACATAAACCAGAATAGGATTTCAAGCCTTGTCCAAAGCCAATAATGCAAAAGTAATCAACAGTTATGCCTAAATTATTTATACTCCTGTCAGATTTGAATTTAAAAATATTTCTATTCAACAAAGAAGTGTATTTCTAACAGGAAATGAGACAGTCACACATAAAAAGATAAAACAGAAAATCCAAAGGAAAAATAGTATTTACATTTTCTTGTGACAAATAATTTATACACTTCAACAGTATGTAATCATTAGAAAATTCTTTATTGGCATCAAGACTACAAAACCCTTGTTTTAATTACTAGCAAACTAATCGTTATATGTTTTGATGATTCATCTTGGGTTTAAGAAGTAGAAAGATCCCCTTACTATCGCTCAACCCCTTTACTGCCAGTCAGATTTTCTGTTTGATTCAAGTAAGGACTTTTGGTGAGCTACTGTAACATGTTAATATCACTTCAAGCCTCTCTTTCCTGTAGAATTATGTTTTTCAGATTTATTGAATTCTATAAACCCATATCTTACAGAGGGTATAAATCTGTCTGGTTTACTTGTACACCAAAGTTGCATTAAAGTCAATAAAATGCCACATATTTTTTAACAACACTACAGAAATGGGGTACCACAGGCTTGGTAAGGACATTTATAGGGCTTGACTTTGACCCCCTGCCCCCTAACTTTCATTTTTTATGATATAGATAAGAACCTAAATGAGAAAACTGACCATAATAAGTGAAGACTTAATTAAACAGGTTAAAAAAAACATCTTTTGATACCGTTTTGTCAACCAAAGTGTCTTATAACAGGTTCAACTATATAATTTCTAGTCCGAACCTAAATAAACAAATTGTAATACCTGTTATATGGGATAAATTCTTACAGCTTGCTTTTGTCAGTGCAGAACTTCAGCAAAGCTTCCAGGTGGTTACGTTTTGGAGATGAAAGGGTGAAAAGATTACCCCTTCTGCATTTTACACACTCCCTCTCTTGAGATGCTCTGTGCAATTACTGCATGCTATGGCTCAAACTCAATAGATCCGCCATTATTTCCAACACAAATAAAGTGCCTTTGCAAGATATTAGTGAAATATGTATGAATTTCCATTTAATTTATTTGATCATTCCACATTACAATGTAGCATAGTGCTCAAACGTGATAACAAGTTTTCTGTTCCTTTCATTATGTAAGAGAAATTGGACCTGAATGGGATTTCACCGGAGCGCTGTGTTTCCATGGATGAAATGTAATTTGCAGGGAGAATTTGTTGTATCTGTCACAAATATTCCCAATTAGCTGGATAATTATTTGAGGGTTTCTGCAATTACGGTTTAAACTGCTAAATTTAAAGCCGTGGCAGTCCCTAATTGGTCTAGATTTTATATTTTGCATATTTGCATAACGAGGGAATTGGGGGGAGAAAATTGTGTTCATCCATTTGTGAAGAATTCTATGAATTTTATGAATCTGAACGCCATCCCCCTGTGGTTGGTGCCTTTCCCTGCAGATCCCTGAAGAGGAAGGGGAGCTTATGTGCATAGCCAAGACCCGGTCATGTGTCAAAGGAAGGTTACAGTTGGTGCAGCAGTTCATACACTGTTAATAAAGTTGCATGAAAACATACTAAACATAGACCGAGTCTCCTTAAAGCCTATTTGTGCAAATATGTCTCTTTGGGATAAAATGTAGGTAAGGGGGATCTGCTTGACAGGCACTGGCACAAGTGTCACGCTTATCTTTTCTATTTTCCATCAGATAACAACCAATATGGCTGTATGTGTTTTAATAAGAAGCTTTTGATTTTGTCATTAGGTTTAAATTAGATAATTTATCCAGATTGGTCTGTAATAGTTAATTATGCATTATCATAGCGTACTGATTGATATTGAGAAAGCTAAGTGTTCTATGTAATTGGTAATAAAGTAGGTAATTTTAGGAATTTGTCCAATCAGTAATGATTATGAGGCCGTGAGCAGGTAATGATGTTAACCCTATTCGCTTCCTACACAGGAGTCCAGCTCCTGCAGTTCAAATGTGGAATAGAATAAGCATGGCAAAAAAGAAGAAAATTCCCTTCATCACACAGTTGAATGTTTTTTAACTGTTACACTAAATAAGGTGTAAAAACTATTCAAAAAGGCTCACCTAAGGACTTTTTTACCACATAGATAGCAAGGTTTCCTATTTATGGAATGTGTCCTACACATGAAAGGGCTTCATTCCACTGAGAGCCGTATATCAGAGCAGTAAAGAGGGATGCTAAGAGCACTGATGAATGTCTGAGAGATAGATGTGTTAGATGACCTTGGTACATTATATTCTCCTTCAAATCCAAAGAAAAGAAGATCGTATCTTATCCTGTCATGCCAAGTGTACTCAAGTGGAAAAGCTGTCTGTTGTAACTTTTATAGACTGAAAAGCACTGATTTAGTTATCATCCTGTTTGAATGAGAGTAAGTCTACAGGTTATTTTGCTATGAGTGAAAAGGTCAGAGGATATATTTTATGTGTTTGATGCTTCAAAAAACATTTCTGTTACTTTGGATTTTTTGACATTTCAATCTAAAGTAAAAATGTTTGACTGACTTGAACTGCAAGTATGAATACCAGAGCTAAACCTGAAATACACTTATTAGACATCCCAAAGCTGGGTTTTATAAACCTCCTCAGTTAAAAAAAAAATGTCAAGAGCAACAAAACCTACATTGAAGCCTGAAAAAAAGAAATTACTATTGAAACTGTGCAAAAGAAGTGGGTGGCAAATTAAACCAAGAGATTTTACACCTGACCTGCTGCAATCACTGACAAACTGTAAATAAAAAATCATTTTTTTCATTTATCGAATGCAGATTGTATATTATAAGTGCTGCCATGTAGCAGAGACGTTTAGGTATAAAGTTGATGACTTAGCTGTTCTCCAGTATCATTTAGTTGTCCAAAGATACAAGAAAGGAAGTGAAAAACAGTTTGAAGCTTTTAGAAAAGTGTGCTGTGTTCATTGAGGCTAAAGTGGTTTGGAGTCAGAACTCAGTAGGTAAAAATAATAATAATAAGGTTGCTCTTTGATTAATTAATTTTTGTCAAGGAATATGGTGAATTAGGAAATCTTGGCTGTCTATTAGAAAATATGTAATAAACAAATCTTGCATATATATTATGCTAATATATATAAGTAGAGTGTCTAAAATGTAGACTTTGCCTTTATAAGTTCATTTGAAAATAATATGGAGCCTTTAGTGAAATTATAATTTTATCAATATAAACTCAGAAGTTTAAGTTCTTAACTTTGTGACAAAATAGCCTTTTAAGTCTCCCATAGCATTACAGTACACTGAGTGATTAAACAATTCAACATTCATAACAGTCATAAAGAAATAAAAAATACTATTGACTTAAATCAATATTGGAAGATCAGGATGTTTCATTCTAATAACTAAAAACTATTCAAAAATCTTGATTTAGCTTTTTCAATTACACAGAAACAACCTATATTATTTTTAGTGTCTTGATCTTATTTCGTTATTCTTTTTTTAGCTATAAAAAACATTGAGATAGAAATATTCAATTGATTTTTTTTAACATTTATGGCGCTATCATGTTTTAACACATAGGCTTATATCTCTTGAACAATCAGTTTTTTCTGTGTCAGACTTTCAGGGATCAAGTAGAACAACAAACAAGGCCTTTTATAATTCTTGTTCACAGACTTATTTCAGTAAAATCTTTGTTATTAAAACCCAGGTTTCAAAAACCTGAACAAGAGAAATGAAACCAAAAGCTCCCTTAGAACATTTTTTTATTTATTAAAAAGTACCAGCAGATCTACAAAATATTGCTTTTTCTTTTTTTTCTTGCTTGAAATAATACTTAGCATTTACAGAACACCAGAATATGAATTATTAAAAGACTAAATATACATACACTTAAGTGAAAACTCTAGATTGAGTGTGACAAAAAAACTGTTTATAAGAAGTGGAAGTAAAACAAACACAGTCACAATGATATATAGCCAGGACATCACAGAACATATCCTACTTAGATATTCACTGGAAGCTCATAAAATCGGCTGCATAATAATTTCACCATTTCATGGGATATTAGACCATAATGACCACCGTCCAGCCCTCTACACCCCACAACCCTACAGGCTATGCACACATACAGATATACACCTCAACCCCTGGGCAGACCAGCACCGGGGCTAATTTATAGGTGAAAATGAAAGGCAGACTTAATGTAATGGCTTCTTTGAGCCGTGATATTATTCGCCCCATCACACCAAAGGTTCACAATGAGGAAGATTTTGCTATAAGAATGAATGTGAGTAGAAGGAGAGAGATGGTCAGGGTAGAGAATGAGAGAAAGATGCAGACTAAACACATCAGCTCAGGGATTGAAGGGCTCACAGCACACTTCTACTTTTTTTCTAAAGGGAAAAAGCAACAGCAGCCATGAATGTGTTCCCAACAAATCTACAACTACAAGCCAGAACAAATAGAATAACACACACACAAACACAGCAGCGGCAACAACAGCAGCCGCTAAAACTGGCGTATTCTACTCTTTGAGTTAATGGGAATAAAATACCTCAGTGGATGAGTGCAGATGTGTTTGATACAAATAGTCATTTTCCTATTTGCTGCCTCATTGGGCATGATGAATGATGGAAGTCAGAGAGGCGGTGTGATAAATGGCAGCACCTTGGCTCTACTGCATGGCCTATTGATTCTCCTTCTTTATTACCCCTCCAACCCAGCTGGCTGCTCTTCCCCATGCACACGCACATGCATGTACACGAGTGTGCACAAAAATCATACAGACACACACACAGATACAGACACCCACATCCACATGCATGCAATGCTTCCAAAGAAACAAATAAACACGTGCAAGTTGCCAGTTCTGCTCAATGACTACACAAAAATGCACAAAGCATGCACTACATGCACATTTAGGGAGTCAAAATTAAAAGAAGGTGGAGGGAGGAAGAAGAAAAGCTATTTGTTTTAAGTAAGTGTAAAAAGCAAAAAAAATGTTCTGATTTGACAAAGCCGTAACACATGTAGCGGACTGTCTTTAAAAGATGGACCCATAGCATATGTATGACTCAATCAGATTTTTATTTTTTCTTCCTGAAAATACTTGCTGTATTTATAAATTCCAAGCTGCCAAAGACCAAACACTGATGAGAAATTGTCCCGCATGAGCTATGCCATTAGTCACATAGATAAATCGGGCAAAAGAAATCAGTGATATGACCATCTACTGAGCTCTTCATCATGAGATAATGAGGGTGGTATCCTCATGTGCACAATAACATCCACGCAGATTATAAACAGACACGTGCAAACTACAATTATGGTCGGTGTTGAATGTGCACTGACTGAAAACATACTCATTTAATAAGGGAGACTTTTGTTCAACAGTGGTAGTTGTAGCTTTTAAAGAGGATGCAGAGGTGAGTGAACATAGTCCTGCTAGATATACAGGTAAAAGAAAGATTACTACTGCAGTATTAAAATCAAATAAAAATATTTATAATCACAAATGTAAAAAGGTCAGAATTATTTCTAGAACAAACAAAAAAGAATAAAGAAATCGAAGCTTGTAGACCCTCTGACTTCATTTTGTCAGCTGCATCTTGTTGACCTTGAAGGCACAGAGATAATATTGTGAGTCCTGGGCAAGTGATAAATGGCTTTGTCGCATGGATGCACATGCATGTGTGTATGTTTTTGTTCCCAAGCTTTATTGACTATAAAGATAACCGAACAAATAATAGGTCATGAGCTGAAAAAACTGTTGAGGAGCCTTAAATCAAATATGGTCATGCTTCTTAAATTTCTGATGTGTATTTTTTTAATATAAAACATAAAGAAGAAAGTATGTTGTTTTTTTCCTTTAGAAGAAAATAATGCATTTTAATTCAGTCTAATGCTTTTTTCTTCTTTTCTTAATTTAAAATGCTAGTATTTGTAACAGAAAGCTTTTTTTTGGTAAATTAATAAGTCATTGGTGATTCACACTAAACATTAATACCAGTAATGAAAATTATGCTTGCAGTTTCTGGAGTCCAAAAATGTGCCGTTTCTTAACAAAAATCTAAGCATATTTCTTACTTTACTCAGAATTCATCTAACTGTATATGGGGGAAGGAAAACACTAGGATCTTTGTTTGTTATATATTACTCTGATTGATGTTATGAGCAAATCTGAATGAATAGTTCATTTCTGGAGGCTATTTGTTAGATTATGAAGGTCAACACACACCAGCCCTGGAGCATTTGAAAGACTTGCCTTTCTCATTTTGAAGAGTGGTTTAGTGAAATGTGCTGCTTTATTTTACACCCATGGGAAACACTTGTTACTTAAACACTTACTAATTAAACTGTTCTTGAGTGGACAATGATGGACTTAATTCATGCAGCTGTCCTGGGTTTGATTAAAGACTTCAGGCCACAAACTTTATCACACACTTCTCACCTTCTTCCTGTCAAGCCCAAAACAAATACAAGTGCCACAAAATCCAATATACCTGAATATGAGCATGTAAAGAAAAGTATTTTACAGTATGAATTATCCAAATTTTGTCTTGCCCACTGAGGGATAAGTAAATGCTACCTCTCCTCTCCTCTCCTCTCCTCTCCTCTCCTCTCCTCTCCTCTCCTCTCCTCTCCTCTCCTCTTCTCTTCTCTTCTCTCCTCTTTTTCTAACATGTTTAAAAAGACTCTTTTAGATTGCTTTTAGTGTACCTCTAACATGCAGTTTGCACACACTATAATTTCAAAATCATAGTTTGTTAAATTTAACAGTATGTTTTAGCTTAAACTTTAGTTTATTTTTAGTGAAGTTTATAGTTCAAGATACTAATTACGGTAAAGAAAGTTTTTACTACATGTACAACTGAAAAAAAAACCCTGCTAACAGGATACTATCAAGATCTATGGTATACAAAAAGGTGAAGGATTTAAAAAAAGCAAAAAAATTACTTAACTTAATAACTCACCAACATACCATTTTCATATACAAGTGCTCATTGTACTGGCAAGTTAGATTACACCTCATGTTCTCTGCCTTTAGAAGTCCATTTGGACTCCTTCCTACAATCACCTTTTCATGGTTGCTGTGGCAACGGTGCCAGGCCTAATTAGTATGCATTATCAATTAACAAACTTAATAGCCGGCAGATTGATTAGATCCTCAGTTATAGAGGCAGAACTCAGGCGAAACATGGAATGAAAAATAATTTTACACACAAGCTTGCACACACACTAATTTCTCACACACACTGTACACACTTGTACACACGCACAGCAGCAGCTCGCTAACCTTCTCCTCCTCCTCACTCGTGTAATTACTGTATGCATATGGCAGTGAGTGGATTGGGAATGAGGCAGTGTGAGATTTTGAATAAACCTTCATCTTATAATGAGTCAGGCCGCCATGGCTAGTTTAGCTCTGATTGTGTTCCACTGTAATGAATGACAAACCTTCTCCGCAGCACCTGCATGCTTAGACACATATACACACACATACACCCAGACATGGAACCCATACACTGTAAATAATAAATAAACAACCAAATAGAGATGAGCAGTGACTCGAGGAATGCAACTGAGTATCTTTCATGCTTACATTAAGTCCCTATGCATGAAAATTACATGGCAATATGCAAACACACACACCCACCCATACACACATAGACGGAATGTAATGATGCATTAGGTTTACCCTCCTATCAGTGTAATGGAGGTTAATGAATAATTAGGTTTTTAATTTTAGAGTGAAGCTTCAGCTTCTTTAACTTCTCCATAAAATGCTCAGTGGAGCTGAATTTGAGCAAGCAGCTCTGTGCTGCTGATGTCAAGGCAGCAGGAATATAAAGAAGAGAATATTAACAAAACATGCACATGATCTAATTATTGTTACATGTATGTTGATTCTCCGGAGATTCACAAAGAAACTGTTTTGAAACCGGCAGGAATGATCTCCTGTACTTGTTCTTAAAGTAGTTCTGGATGAAGTTGATGCTCAGGGTTGTCTTTAATGTTTCTAATTATATGAATTTATGTTCCCAGAACAGAGCAAACCTCATTATTATCTTTTAAAAGTATTTAAGTAATGTGTAGTCATTTCAAAGAGACTTTTTAAAATTATTTCTATAGACATCTTTTCAAATCTCCCTTTCTGCCATTTCATCAACACCCTCTGCAGACTGACAAGTGTCAACTCCTCATTGTTTTCCATTCTTCATTTGAGAAAACTTATTTTTAAAAAGTTGAGCTCTCTTCTAACATTATACATATTTTTTTTTACATTTTATATTTACAATTTCAAGAATACTTTTCTATTGTGTTATTTGTAAACTTCTGAATAAAAAATGCCATAAATAAAATGCCAGACCAACTTTTCTGCTCCTCTGCCACCCGCAATCCAACCATTTTGTTAATTTAATGTTAATGTCTTCTGTAAAATGTATGAACAGACATTAGCAATTTTATAATATTGATCTGATATAGATTTAACTAAATGGATGCACTGAAAACATTTCATAAATCTCAAATAATTTGTTCGTTCTAAAATCATGCATTTATTGTTTGTCAAAAGTTGAGGTATTTTAAATTTTTTAGAGTGACATTTTGAAGTACAATCAAGACAAAAAAAAGATACAATAATATTGCTCGAATTTAGGACTAAATTGTACACACCACAAATCCAGTACCTATAACTTGGAAATGAAAATAAAGAAATAGCTTTTTTTTTCTTTTTATCGTCAGCATTCTTGCAGGAAAAGCTGTCGATAGGCAGTAAGTTGTACCACTAGTATAACCAAAGCAGCCATCTGTATAAACAGTTACTTTAGCCTATTCATTACAACAAAATTCAGTGTCTATTTTTTTATATATATAGACTTTTATGTTATTCAGTTGAGACGCAGCGATTGTTTTCTAAAAAGCACAGAAGGAGTGTTTTAAGTATGAGAAATCCATTAAGAGTGTAACATTTATAAGCATAACAGGTAGCGGCAAATTGCTATTTCTTATGTTTCTTGTGGGGCTTTTATACCACTTAAAAAAAAAAAAAGTTAAGCACCACAATGTTGGGCTTTATCTAAATTTTTAGCTGCAAAGCACAAGCCTTAAAACACTCCAGCCCCAAGAGTAGAAGCAGTGACCTAACACTTCAGGGAAAGGCCAGTTCATGGACATTAAAATGCAAACGCATGCATATTTCATAGAGTTAAATTTTATGAAGCATTTAAAGCTCCATCCGCTCAGTTGTAAATCCTAATGGTCTTCTCTTCCATTTATAATATTCACACTCAACATCTCTGAGTGGTGACATTAAAAATGTTTGCATCTCCACAGATGTAAAAAGTTGAAGATAAACCAAGTCTGGCAGGAAAGAAACATGGAATTTTATATATATATA
>JAUZNJ010033635.1:0-13070 GCA_034780135.1 Jordanella pulchra | reverse complement strand
TGTGTGTGTGTGTGTGAAATGTGACCATTTCCCATTTGGTTTATTCTCAATAGTCTTGTTTATTTACATTTCCAGTGCTAATTACAACACAGTGGTGAATATATAAAGTAGTTAACCAAAGTGAAACTGGATCATCAAATGAAAACAAAGCAGCTGACACTAAAGAGGAGTTTTTGCAGATTGCCAAAGGAGAAAAATGACCCAATTTTGACTTCATGTGTTGCTGCTTGAAAGTTAAATCATTGCTATTAAGATGCTAAGACACTTTATTTCACATTTTTGTTTTAGCTTAGCTTTTTTGTGTTGTATAACACTACATCACTAATAGTTTATGTTTGCATTTAAAATTAATTTCACATACTAAGAAGAAAACATATGTTGTCCTAGTTACTGCTGAGTCACTTACAAAAAAGGCTTAAATTGGAGGGAACCAGACTTGCATTCAGATATTCTGAAGACATTTTGACACCTATCCATCAGTCTTGCAAGCCGACAGCATTGACAAAGACTCCAGAATAGATATTGAAAACTTTTTTTGTGGTTGAATAAGAATTAATACCAGCTACCTATTGATTTTTTTTCCTTAGCATTTTAGTAGGTAAAAATGGATTTAAAATAATTTAAGAGCAAATGTGTTTGATTGTCCACATCTGACAGTATTTTTGGGGTTCCAGCAGTGTTTATATAAACCAAACCATAATGAGTGTCTTTCTATTGAAAGCATGCCATTAATTACATAGACATTTAATGTAATACTTTCTTCTTTGATTAACCAACATTTATTTAGAACAAGATTTTAAAGTTTTAATTGACTGTTTGTTTTGCTTATGTCACAGAAGATTATTGTGCTGTCCCGATTCTTTCCATTTAGATTTCCACATTCCTTTCATGATATTTGGCTGATTTAGTATTCAAAGTTGTATTAGGTTATTTAGTATTTATTGCAGTGCTAATGCACAAAGTATTTCCATACATCCTTTACTATTTTAATTCTGTGCAGAGTGGGATTTAACACAATATATAAACACAGATCTTAAACTGAAATATTCTGTGCCCTTTTTCTAATGATTACAGGTGTTATAATGTCTAATGTTTTTGTGTTTGTGCTTTTGTTTGTGTGTACATCTTGTTGAATGCAAACCTGTTTAAAGAATGAGTAAAAATCAGAATTATTATAAGCTCCAACACAAACTGCATTTGGAACACTGCACAATCATTCCAAATAAAACCATAAATAATAGTTAGCTCATTTCAGCAGCCCTTACTGCAGAAAAATGCCACTTCGATTTTTCTTTACAGGCTTAAACTTTACTGCATATTCTTAAAAATGGTTAAAACATTTTGGTAATCATTAAACATCTGTTTTGGAGAACTGTTTTTAAAACTGTATTGCCTGCATAAGCTGACGAACATCTGGCATCTGTGAAAAAATATTCAGAGAAACAAATTTGACGACTTGGTTTTCCTTCAAAAGCAGCATGTTTCTTGTCATAAGTTTCTTTGTTGGTCTGTAATCAACATGCTGAAAACTTACTGATATGTCCATTTTATTGCCACTTCCTCTTTAGTATAAGATGATATGAACTTCTGAGGTATTTTGATATATTTCAACTGATCAATGATCCCTGGTATGCAAAAGATATGCCTGACTGCTGAGTATCAGAAAGATAACCATGTCATGCCACATTGCCTCACAGTGTGATGTTTGGGGGTCTTCTGAAAAACTGTCTGCAGCTCATCAACCTAAAAGGAGCCTCCACTCATTCTGGAAATTTAATGTTATATCTCCTATAGGCCAGTTAACTCTGTAATCATTGTTTTTTTTATTATTATTGTGCCCCTTCTTCTAGTAGATAATTTTGAATATGATCTCTACCAAAAATAGGGATTGAGCCAGTGAAGGATTTTGGACTGCTATTATTTTGACACACATTTTTCAAGTTTTTCATGGATTCCGTGACTTCACTGCTTCAAATTTAAAATTCAGCTAATACATCTCCCTCTTTTCTTTTACAAAAGCCATTCAAGCATACATACATTAGAAGGAAAATAACTATTGTCTATTTGGCAATCATATCAAAATGGATGGAAACAAATTAGTTAGCAGTAGTTAGTCATATATTTTTCTTGTCACAAGATCCTCTAATGGTGTAAATCACAGAAAGGTAAGAAAAATTATTACAGCTGAGGAATAAACTACATATACTCCAATGAACTCTAAGCTGTAGCAGATTGATAAGTTAGATTTTCCTTTCTTTTTCCTGAAGTTTTAATATGGAGCCAAGTTATGACTTCCTGCACATCTATGAGGGTGAAGACTCCAATGGGCCGCTACTCGCAAGTCTTCAAGGCAACCAAGCCCCTGAACGTATAGAAAGCAGCGGAAACAGCCTATTCCTGGCATTTCGATCTGATGCGTCACTAGGAATGTCTGGGTTTGCCATTGAATACAGAGGTAACTGCAGCATGAAAACTTCCTCTTACCATCAGCTTGATCTAAACCTAAGGTATTGAAAAAGTTAAAGGTAAAGTTAAAAGTAAAAATATACAATATCGGCATGTAACACTATCCAGTTTTTATTTTGGTACCAAGCAAAACAATGTTGTTTAACCTAAAGTGCAATCTGGGATACTTAAATTCAAAAGTGAAATAGTGGTATTAATTAGTAGCATAAGTAAACTTTCTAACTTTATTCATTAGGGAGCACTGATAAGGGAGGACCAATAATCACAAACATGTTTGAACATAGCAGAAACTCTAATTAAAGTAAAACCTACATCTGGTAAATTCATCTAGTTCCATTGATTGGGATTATCATGTGAGATTATTGGTTAAGGTAAATCAATACTGTGATACAGAAGATACAATGCCCTTCACAACTATTTGGATGTTTCTGTGCACTAGTCGACTAACAGTAATTGTGACTAAATCATCTTCTTATAAAGTGGAGGATTAAAATGTCAATACACAAGTGTGGGTTGTGCCATCATGTAGAACGGATAATATTTTAATCTCTCTGCTCTTATTATTTTAAGCCCAATAAGAACAGAAATTGTTTTCAACTGAAAGGGCAGGCGATTAAATGTCTGCCCCAAGAGTTGTTTACCTCCATATATTGTGACTAATAATTTAATACCTTTAGTCAGTCACCAACTTTGTCTCACTAGTGACTATTTCTTTCTTATCTCCAGTTTGCTTCCTCCTGTCTCTCACTCCATTTATCTGTTGAAAAAGCTTCTGTTATCTTTATCCTTGCTAAATGTACCAAACCTTTGATTTTGCATTTATTCACTACCTCTCATATGACCTCCCTTTTAATCAAATAGTCTTAATTTTCTTCAAGTTTTAGCCTTTTTTCCCCTTAACTACTTTTGAAAATAGTTATTCCACAAAGAAGACTGATTATTTTTAAAACTCGTCTCTTGTATTTTTGTTCGGTTTTCTTTTTTTTTTCTTTTCTACTTTTTTGACTTTTTTCTTTGGTCTCTAATTGTTTTTATCAACCAGGGTGTGATATTTATTCTAAGTTAAGGAAAGTAAGGAGAATTGTTTCAGAACTCAAACCAACAAAATAGTTGTTGACTCGAGGTATTTTCCCAAATCTGTTAATACTCTAAGGTAATTTAACACTTTAAAGCTAATATAGCACTTTTTACACAACTACTGTCATGAAAAGTATTGAACTGCTATTTAAAACAGGATGCTGTAGTACCAATAGTCCACACCTATGTCCACATAATGCAAAAAATTCTTTCACATCCACAGAGAAACCCAGAGAGGCCTGTTTTGACCCTGGTAACATCATGAACGGCAGTCGGACAGGCTATGACTACAAACTAGGATCTCAGGTCTCCTACAGCTGTCACCATGGCTACACAATAGTTGGCAGTGAAACCATTACGTGTGTCATGGGACAGGATGGGAAACCAGTATGGGACAAGGCTTTACCATTGTGTAAAGGTAAGACGGACACAGAAGCATGCTTTTATTTTTGTGTTAATAGAAGGTTACGCCCTGAATTTAACTAAGGGAAAAGGTAAGAAGTTTCTTCTTCAAAGCTACTCAGTAACTGGATTGTTCACAAGGTGTGAATTTACAGCTTAGGGTTTTTTTTTTATCAGTTTCTCGAACAGCTCTGAAAAGACAAATCTAAGCTAATAGAACTTTTATGGGTGTTAGTAGTTCAATAGGATCATTCTGTGATGCTGAACAATGAAAAACTGAAGAAACATGGATTATAAGCCATCTGACTGAGAAGAGAGTCCAGGAATAAATTAAAATTAACCCTGACCAAATATATATATTTAAAAATGTAAAAATTAAAAACGAAAAAAAAAAAACTTTTGCTACGACAAAAACTTTTCTCTCCCTGAGATGTATATTTCTTTTTTAATGAGAAAAACACAACTTGCTGCAAAGCAGTTTGCCTGTTTACTTTACATTTCAAGTTCAATTTTCTTACTTTGGTTCAGAGTGGGAACCTCGTTATTCCACATTTACAACAACATCTACATTTTCAATTTTTCAGTGGTGGGAAATTACATGTCATTCTCAATACTTACATGATTACCAAGGAACTCAATTTAGATAGCAGTGTCATGGCAATTTATGATGACTGATTGTTGAAACTTGTTGAAATCAATCTAAGACTTATTGGTTCAGGATTGCCAGCCTGCATGTGTGCAAGTGTGTGTTATCAGACTTGGTCAGGTCTTGTACGCTAAGCTGTATATTTGATTGGCAGCTCAAGGAGGCAATAAAGTGACACCTGCCAAAATGCTATTAAAGCTGTGTATTTGCCTTTATGTGTGTGAGGTGTGTGAAAATTGAAATGTAGTGACCTTCCACAAATACCTTGTAGGGATACATTTAAAAAGGTAAGGTAGACGGCATCTGAAGATTTACACATACTGCTGTCTATTTATAGCTGACAATGATTTCATAATTCTCCTATGAATGCTCTGTGTAATAAAGTCTGAGTAGTAAAGTGAGTTAGTAGTAGGAGAGGGGGAGAATAAAGATGGGGTAATAGCACTCTATAGCAATTTTAGAATAGCGATGGGAAAAGTGCAAAATAGTAAGGTCCAATCAAGCCATTTTATGTCATCTGCTATGTTTGTTTCGTTTTTTTTTTCTTATTGCAAGAAACATGTTGCCACATGTCACATTCGATCAATTTTAGGTGTGTATTCCAAACCATTACAAGATGTAGAGCTGTTTCATCTTTTTTTGATAAAACCATTTATTTTAATCAACTATAATTGTTTTAAAAATAAAGAATGAGTGTAAATTAAGTAAATCCTAAAACTATTTTATGCTTTTGTTGTGTTGTTATGATAACAAGAACATGAGAGTGTAGAAGACATTAATGATAATAAATGTACAGTTTTACTTCAAGATTGAGGGAGTCAATAGGTGATATATTTCAACACTTCTGGTTTTATTGTGTTCATCGTGTTATAAAAGGGCTATTGAACAGAAATTATAAAGCCATAAATGTTTCATTTTTTTACACGATCTAATATTGATGACCAGAGCTCATACAACCAGCTAGTCGCTTGAAATTCTATATGTGATGTTGCTATATATCTTAAGAAGAATATTTGCTTATGGTTTGTTGGACACATTGATTCCAGTGGATGTTTAAGTGACGCGTATGCGCCACAGTGCTGCACTGCTGACTGGAGTAATTATAGTCAATCCTGTGGTTCCAGCTGGTGCGCCACAGTGCAGTTTGCATGACGGACACGCTGGCCACTGGCTGCTTCTCTAAAATAGGCGGCTGTTCTAGTTTTGCCGCTTCAACTCAAATTCAATCTAAGGAAGAGCGGATCGGTAAGGCAGGAAGTTATTTCATGAAATGCAAAGTAGATCCTGTTGAGATTTAAAGGACTATGTCTGGACTGCGAATCACATTTTCTGGACTTTTATGGTATTAGAAAAAATTTTAAAACTGTTAATCTACAGCCATAATAAATATAAGCATTCAATAAAAAATAACAATTTAAACTTAATTATCCACATTAGAGCCAAAAAAAGGTAAAGCCTTTAGATTAAAGCAGGCATACCCAATGCTGGTAGTACCGTAAAAATAAACAACTGGTTTATTGTTCTATTTAAAGGCTACAAGTACACTGCTATAGCACAATGATACAATTCTGACATGATCTGAGTCCATCTGCACAAAGTTGCTCCGCTTTGACAAGCTTTCTGGTGGAATAGAGTGGCTGGGAGAAGCAGCACCACAGTTGCACCATGGCATGTGTGTGCTGCATTTAAGGAAAAACAAAAACTAAATAACTGGGAATAAAAGTGGAAAAAAGTGTACAGACAATATAAAACCAAGAAGTGAGAGAAGTAACGGACCTTAAATGTCCTAAAAGAATTGGAAAAAGACTGAGAATGATAAATATTACTAAGTACACATTCTAAACAAAAAATTTAAATGATATTTAATCTATACATATATGAAGGTAAGATGTAAAGTAAGTATGTAATGTAAATGATCTTCTATTGTACGGTACATGATGATTTCAGTAGGCCTTGCCTTAATGGTGATATGACAATGTGCTTGTATGTTGCAATCTCCTCTCCGAGTTTTGATTGCAGCTTATAGTGCTTCTCATATTCCAGGCTGGTGCATAAAAGCAGAGGGAAGGACACATTGGAGCTCATGCTACAATATTTTCGTATTCTTGTCGTAAACTTATCTTAATTTTTCTCCTACCATGGGCTATTATAAACACGTTACATCAGATTCAACAAACATTCTTAACTTCAGTAAATGACTGTAAATGATCCTCCTAAACCTGATGCTTTCAAGCTGTGCGTGAGTGCACTTTTCAGAAAAATCTAAACCTGCGTAATTACGATAAATGCCATTTAAGGGTATATATTAGAAGGAGGGCTTCAACTTCCTGCGCTTGTCAGAAGTTATTTATTCATAGAAATGGCATTGCGGACGAAAAAGAAAAATGACTAGTGACTGACTGAGCCAAGCAGTGGAAATGAAGGACCAGTAAAAAGCCAAGCCGTGGGAAAAATAGATTGCAAGAGCTTTAAATGCCATTGTTGGACTGTTACAGAAATAAAAATAAAATAATAATATAAAACTAAAATAATTTCATCTGAAAACAGTCAAAAACTACCTATGGACGCAAGTGATGCAACATATGATGTAAATGCCTAACATGAGTTTGCCATCAATCAATGTGACAACTTTCTGCAAAATCTCCTTTTATCCTACACACACACGTGTACTGTACATTTCCCGACCATGACTGCCATCCCTTCATCAAAATGAAAAGGCAGAGGAAACAAGGATCTAGGTACAGCGTCCAGGTTGAACACAGATGGGATTCACAGATTGCCATCCTGTGCCACTGGGCCAGGTGTTCACAGATGATGCATCATTCTTGATGTGCCCTGTGGTGAAAGTGCTCCCTCGTGGTCATCTTCCTGCATCCACACCATCAGTGTTGTGAACTGTGGGATTACACCAGAAAACAACTTGTCACGTCCCAACCCCGCTGATAACCAAGTGACCACATTGCGTGCCTTCCACTAGTTTCACTGTGTTTAACGGACGCAAAGATTGTGACATCACCAGTTCTTAGTTTGGGTTATCAAATGCCCATTCAATTGCAAATAAGTCAATCTCCCTGAATGAACTTTTATCATGCGAAAAGTTGAGTTTCTGTTCATGGCATGACATGGCAGAGAGAAGCAGAGTTCATTCATTTAAACAAATTATTTCCTAATGGATGCTACTGTATGTCCTGGGGATGCTCAGAACAGAGCATTTGAATTTCAAATGTTTATGGGTGGTTTTTCACAATGATTTATTGCCCTCCTGGCCATGCTACTACCTTTTTAAAAGATTTCAGCAACATTTTGGCCTCAATAATAAAGTTGGATAATATCTTAAAAACTGTGCATTTTAATATTCACGTTGATGAGAGCACTTCTGCAGCCATGGAACTCTTATTATTGACTAAAATTTCTAACTCTAAGCAGCACACTTCTTGCCCAACTTACCAAAAGCGGCACACTCTTAACAATTATCTATTATCTATTATTTTCACCTGTAATTTTCTGTCTGGAGAATGTTCATACAAGTGAATACCACGAATAATACCATGTTTGACGCTGAACTTGTGGATTGTCCCTAGAAACACTTCTTGCTTTAAAGACTAAGAATTTGACTTTTCTTTTTACAATCCAAGTTATTGTTACTTAACAATAACAAGTCCTAACAATATATTGTCAGTAACCAAGTGAAGTTAACCAATACATGTAGGTCTGGACAGGCCCTGGAATTTATAATTTGCTCATTTCTCACCAATGATTACCAGGAGTACATTTGTTTTTTGTAATAACCAATCACAGCTCTTGAAAACAGCATGGAATACAATCAAAAGAACCAAAAAAAAAAAAAACAGCAGTCTATTTTTTTCCATGAATGAATGAAATGTCCACAAATTTTTAAGATGGAAAATGGTCAACTTTTTTTTTTGACAGTGAATCATGAATCAGTCTTTTAGATTTGGATATCTAGAAGATGGAAACAGTAGATCGTCTGAGTTAGTTTTTAAAAGATAATGGCTTTGTGTAAAGGGAGGACCTAGCAACCCTTGTCATGAAAAAGTAAGCCGCATTAACTGACGGAGAGATCCTGGTCTTCCTATGCTTCCATTTTATTTTTTTTTTAGTTTCCTCTACTCCTGTAGCTCTGTTTCTGCATTGTGTTTTTTGACACATAGTTAGGGAAGTTTCTTAGCCTCTTTCTGTCTCTATCTTTGAGCACCTCTCGAGACTTTTAGACCAAACTCATTAGATGGGGTGAGCCCTCTTTAAATAATACATCTCCACTTACACCCCCCAAACATTTTTCCTCTTTTTAATCCACTTCTCAACACGTACCCAACCCATTCTCCTTCTTCTCTTTCCTTCCCTTAATAACTACCGCAGCTCATTTTACTTTCCTCCCACCATCTATGTCTGTCTCTGGTTTACTCTTTATTTTCCTTTCACCTTTTCTCTCAAGCTCCCTCGCCATTTCTTGCTTTGACTCACACAAAAACTTGTACGCACACACATATAAACACCTCCCAATTCAAACCTCTCTTTTATTGGTTTCCATGGCAACTAAGAGCTGGTGTGAGAAGGAAGGAATTCTCTGTGACTGTTGATAGGGGTGTGTGTGCTTGTGTGTTTGTGTGTTTGTGTGTTTCTACATATCGATGTGTGTGTGGGTCATGCAAGAAAGGAGGAGAGATACAGAGTAGGAGATAAAGTAAGAGACTATTATAGAGTGCCGCCTAGAGGCAATAGGCACACACACACACAAACACACTTTCAGCTCCACACACAACACTTAGACACAAACCAGGGTATACCATTCATTTTTTGAAAAGGGAAAGCCTGAAGGCTCTAACAGTCTGTATATTGTCTAAAAGTATAATTAGAAAGAATTTTATTGATAGTGTTTATATCAGTGAATAATCCTGTCCACTGTAAAATAGCATTTTTTTCCAGGTTGATTACAGCTGCTAGACTACATTGTGGCTAATCAGGAGGGAGTTTGATAGTAGTTTGATATAAGAGTCATGATATAATGCAATATAAATCTGAATTAGGAGGGTTTTATATGGTTTATTAACATAAACAATGTAAAACACTGCCTAGAAAGCCTACAACAGATACCTATACACATGTCAGCACATTATTTTTTCAAGTTTATATAAGTTTAGACCTATGGACTTAACAGATCAAATGCACATTTAACCAAGTGAGTAGCTCTCATTTCTCGTATTTCTAAATCCAGTTGTTTTTGCCTCCATCCCAGTCTCTCTATTTTTGACTACATAATTTTTTTTTCATAGTTAACCGTATTATGTTCAAGAAGACAAACACTCCTACTCTCAAAGACTATGTTCACACATAATTATAATAAATTAGCAAAACGATTCATAACCCTTATTGACACGGTAGGCAGTTCTACTGTATACATGGAGTTGTTTTTTATTCATCCTGTTAATGCTTCTCCTCTTCTTTTCTTTTACTTATGCCACATAAACCAAGCTTTTAAGAAAAGTTGGATTATTGTGCACCTCTCCTCTTTATTAAAAAAAACAACAACTCTCAGCTCAATTTTTTTAATGAGGTACAGCTAAAGTTGACAACACTAATAACATTTCCTAAGGCAAAAGCAAATCTTTAACAGCAAGGTTTAGTTTAGTCAAAACAAAATCAACCAAGTCACATACCATAATATCACAGGACGTCTTTCTAAGCTGTCTACTCTGACTGAACTCCGGGCTGTACTACTAGCTGTTGCTTATGAACATCATGCTTTTTACACTGTCTACACCCAGCATTGTTTAGTCATTCATTAGTCACTAGGACTATAGAAATTTGCAGGGGTACCTTTTGCTGGCCATAAGCCTTCCAAAACAAGGAGGTTCAGTCACCTTCTTAAGGACACTCATTTTGCAGCTCAACTTCAACTTACCATGTTCAAGTTTGGTCTAAAGCTTCTGAGCACAGCTTTCAACTGCTGGGCACAGGCTACTTCTCTGTGGTGTAGCTAATGTTTGCAGCTTTTTCTGTTCGGCTTGAACCATTTGCGCCCTGAATGTCAGCCAGTGAATAACGCTGTAACTATTGACTGTAATGTATATTAAAATACCCAAATATGTATTTTAAAGTTCATATCACCAATTCTGAGAAATTTAACTGGGATATGTATTGATATTGAATTATTGTCTAGCCTTACATGAAGGATACCAGTTTAGATCATTTGCTGACATTTAAACTCAAGCCTACAGTATGTTCAATCAAGAACAAAGATGGAAATTTTAGCTGAAAAATACTCTGAAGGAGAAAGATCTAAAGAGGTATGTGTCTGCTTCAGCACTCCTAATACAAATGATTGCACTGTGTCCTCAGCGTGCCAACAAGTGGTGCAGAAGCCTGTTAATCACTCATTCATTCAGAGCAGTCACGTGTTCAGCCTAGAAGACCTTTTACGTACATGGCAGTGGGTTCTGAGGACAGGCCTGACAACCACTGATCTAAAACTATCCTGCTTATTCTCTACCCCTATCTATTTATCTTTTTATTTTAAAATCTCATACAGCTCATATTGCTTTGCGCTAACTTGTTGCCATATACTGTTAATGTTTAATTTAAATCAAACAATCATGTCATTACACTAATGAGAAGTTAGTTATATTTTGTTTTGAATTCCATCTTTTGTAAGATCATTTCTGTTTTTAATGTGGTGTTATGTCATGTTCTAGTTAGTAGAGGATGATTTGCCAGCTGGCATTTCTAAATTAGTTCTCTATTCTTTCAAATTGCTCTTCAGACCTGGAGTCATAAAAAATAATATAAATATATATTTTTGCATTTAATGATTGTATTATACATGGAGTAAAAACTCTTAAAATATCCTCATATTGACACACATTTGTTTTGTTTTTTCCCAATGTTCTTAAAAATATTCCAAAGAAAGTAACTTTCAACCTTCGTAAATCTTAATACTGCGTCCCAAAAAATTCAGGCAAAAAACTGTTACATAGAAAGTATAGATGGAAATAATAATACTTTTAAACCTTTGAAAAAGATATCAGAAGTAAAAAATCTCTTTCCTTCTCCCCTGAATAGTGACACAAGCAGCTACTTTTCTAGGTGAAGTTGGTAAACTTACAGTTTTTTGTGCAAAAAAACTGAACATCTTTTTCTTTCGCATTTTGATTTTATAGTTTGAGTTATCTATTAAAATTAAACCACACAAATATAGTTAAACAGCAAGAAAAAATCTCATTTCAGGAATATAGCTATACAATATTAGACTATCTTTGCATTGTATAATGATAGCAAATACTATTATAAAGAAATTAATTAGGGTAGCCTCATCAGTCTATCGCTTTTATTATACCTCGCACACTATTCTGGTGACAATGTAGTCATTTATATTGCGCAGCCTTATTTAGGAACTCTTTTTCTCTTCTGTTATTATTATTATTATTATTTATCATTTATTATTATTATCTTTTTTTGTGAGAGTCGTCCAGAGATCGACACTGACAGAGATTTTGTTTGAACATAGAGTTATTACGTAATCTTATATAACTACGTATGTATGAACAAATCTTTTATATATTTATTCATTTATTTTCCTCCCATTTGTTTGGATTGCTCTTTTTCTATTTAAAAAAATTCTGCTCACCACCTAGTTAAACATTCCAGTTCTTCGAAGATATGTTCTTTGAGGATGAATGTTGTTTAAGGCAGCAACTAATTAGGGTTTGTAGAAATAACAAGCATCTATAAAACATTGTAATATGGAAAAAATCCCCTACCATAAAAAGGGGAGAAAAAAGTTTGCTTGTTTTATCTTGAGTGCAGTGGGGGGTGAAGCCACATTTGGAAGCAGTAACTCCAAGTTTAATGTAGAAAATAGTTATCATTAGCTTTTGCATGTGATAAAAAGTGGATAGTTCATGACACTACTACTAGTGTGAAGACTGAAGGATGACTTGTATACTAGGAGAACTCCTATTCCCTAAAAAGACCAGTAGATATTGCACCTGGGGTGTCAGGCTCATGGTAAGCAGCTGAATACAAATGTGGTTATTGTCACATATTTTTTTTTTTGGTGTTAATTGGCAGGGTCCCAACCCACAATTGTGGTTAGGTAGATGTTTGGGTTGGGAACTCTGCGGTCTCGTCTTTGATTTAAGGTGATGGGGCTTTGATGTTGTCTTAATACGATGACCTTCAGCATGCACTGGAGAGGTATTGAGGTCAAATGTGTGCAGTTGGGATCAGACTGAGTCCGAGACCATATAGTTAGACAAGAAAAAGGTGGATTGATCCCTTACTTCAGGGGTAAATTTTTGTGCCAAAGCTTTGTCAGCTGGGGTTCGCCCTACGCCTAGCAGTGCTCCTGGACTACTTGGTCCCACTTCAACCTGTGCAACAGTTGCTGGAGCTCCAGAGGGAGGTTCGGCGGGACGTTGAGGTCCAATCCGCTTTGTTGCGGGGTCACCCTCCACCTCCC